>CM056049.1:650763359-651065859 GCA_029574335.1 Rana kukunoris | reverse complement strand
GGCTTCCAAGAATCCTGTCCCAGGGAGTCGTAGTTTCCTCTGCACTGCTCTATTTTTAAACCAACCGGGAGCTTTAAGCGTGGACTACAACTCCTGGTATGCAATAGCTAGTCGTCAGCCCAACTTCCAAGACTAGAATAAAAAATAAAATGGTAGCGGGCATTTTGAACATAAGTTAGGGCGGCCTGGGAGGCAATTGCCACCCTGCCCCCTGGCCCAGCCCTCCCCTGGCAGCGTGCATGAGCATCATGGGAAATGTAGTTTCAAAACATCTGGGGTGCCAAGGTTCGCCATCACTGCTCTATATAGACGTTTTTTTACTCCAAAAAGAACAGACGTTTTTTTAAAGCCCCGTGTGCATGGAGCCTAAGAGTCTGTCAAGTTATTATATTTATTATTCTGACCTCATTGGTGTGTTTTTTTTTTCCCCTCACTTTCTGTTTGTGTTACAGGGAAATAAAAGGTATTGCAGGTCTCGCTGGGCTAGAAAGCATTCAAAAACTTTTCAGAAGTTCTAACCCCTTCCCCAGTCTATTTTTTTTTTTTTTTTTTATTTTGTCTGAAAGATGTCCTAACATTTTTTGCTCTGATGGAAAGTAGGGGGAAATATCTCCAATAGGGACAATACAAACCTGGAATTGTCACTAAACCAGTGGGCCAAAAGCAACACTTTGCTTCCCCTTATCTGGCTTATGGGGTACCATTCCTTCCACCGAGACTGATGGGGCACATTGTCAGAAGTTTCAGTTAACAGGGGTACCCTGCGATCACTTTAGAGCATTGGCTGATTTCCATATGGTGACATGTGATTGAGTTTTACCTACTGCATTTAGCCTCAAAGGGCCCAAACATTATTCCTGATAAAGATACAAATAATCATCTAAAAAATTATTGTTCCCATGCTTGGTCAGAATTGCACACAGATATTGCATTTAAAGAGATTGTAAACCCTGTGTAAAAAACGTAAGACACAGGCATTATGAGCTAGTATGCATCGCATACTATCTTATTCTGTAATACTTGCCTTAGAACAATTCTCTCTCAGCGGCACTCGCACACCGCTGTGCCGGTTGACATATTTTTTTTTTGGTTCGCGGTCTCTGTCGCAGTGATTGGCTGGAGTCGTGATGTCACTCCCACACGCATGCGTGTAAGAGCCACTGTTTATGGCACGGAGCTCAGAAGGAACGACACTCGTCCCTGTTCCTTCAAACACATGGGCTAGTGATGTCACTGACTGCATGTATACTAAATATCTCCTAAATGGTAAACGTTTGGAGATATTTTCACTACCCTAAAAAAAAAAAAAAGTTCTAACATTACATTGAACCGAGTTGTGCTAATGAAATTATGCTGACATCTTTCTTTTTCTTCCCGTACATAGCGTTTTATCTATAGTTTCACCGCGGCTTCCGGGTAGGTAATTCTGCGGGACTGGGCGTTCCTATTCACATGCCAATTGATTGACATGCTTCCCACCGGCACATACAGAGCGGCACGACTTGCCAAAAGAAGCCGAACGGCGGGTCGGCTCTATACGGCTCCTGCGCACCGACGTTCGGCTTCTTTTGGGAAGTCGTGACGCGCTGTATGCGCCGGTGGGAAGAATTTCAATTGGCATGTGACTAGGAACACCCGGTCCCGTGGCATTCCCTACCCGGAAGCCATGGTAAAACTATAGACGGGAGGAAAATAAAAAAGGTCAGCATAATTTCATTAGCACAACTTGGCTCAATGTAATGTTAGAATTTTTTTTTAGGGAGAACCCTCGCTTTAAGCCTCATTATAGGCCTACCTATAAGTAAATGTAAACAGAGTGGCCCGGATTCACATACATCGGTGCATCTTTATGCCGCCGTAGCGTATCTCTTTTACGCTACGCCGCGCGGAGAGGCAAGCATGGAATTCACAAACAAATGCTCCCAACTCTGCGCCGGCAGAGCGTATATTTCGTAGGCGTAAGCAGAAGTAGGTGGAAGTGGGCTTGATCCATGTTAATGAAGCGTGACCCCATGCAAATGATGGGCCGGACACCAGACAAGTACTCAAAATGAACTGCGCATGTGTCGGGACATGGACGTATCCCCGTGCGCATGCGTACAACTACGTCGGAACAACTGCCTAAGATACTGTGTACGCTGTGAACGTAACCTACGCCCAGCCAGACCCACGTCGGCCCATATTCACAGACGTCCAACGTAAAATACGTAGGCTTGTGTTCCCTGGTCCATACCTCTGCATGGGTTGCATCTCATCTATGGGAAATAACTTTACGCCGAACATAAAACTTGCGCAAACCGCTTAAATCATGCGCAAGTACATTCGTGAATTGACGTATCTCCCTCATTTGCATATTTGAATAGAAAATCAATGGGAAAGCCACATGCGTCCAGCGTAAATATGCGCCCACTCTACGCCGGCGTAGGCAAGTTACGTTGGTGGGATGAAGTCTGTTTTTAGGTGTATCTTGGTTTGTGGGTTCGGCGCACAGATACGACGGCGCATATTTGTACTTACGCGGCGTATCTGGAGATACGTCGGCGTAAGTGCTTTGTGAATCCGGGCCAGTACATTTACTTCCTCCTTAAATTTGCAATCGCTTTGAATAAAACCAATGATTAGCCCAGTATTTTAGGCAGTGGAAATGCTGAGGCCCCTTTTCACATGCAGTCTGTTCATTTCATCAGTTCAGTCACATATTTTCATAGAAAAATAACTGATGAAAGTTTCATCCCGTTTCATTAGGTGCTCATTCGTTTCTTGTCAGTTTTTTTATTTATTTTTTATTTTTTTTTAAATCCGCTACTAATGCAACAACAGACCGTTTGTCAGTTTACATCTGTTTTTTCTTCTGATCCATCTTTTTTTTTTAACAGAAGAAAAATAGAGCTTTGACCCATTTAAAAAAAAAAACAAAAAAAAAAAAAAAACGGTTGTTGCTGGATTCGGATGTAAATGGAATCATCATCCATTTACATCCGCTTCTCCATGGAGATGTATTGATGTCTGTTTTTTCATCTGTCAACGGATAGATGAGAAACGGAAAAAGGGTCTGCATGTGTGAAAGGGGCCTCACTGTTCTCTTCCTCAGTGGAATTGGTCACCTGTCAGTAAATTGTCAGTAAAATAGATTTGATTAGTAAAAGAATATTGTGCATGTTGTGTATACTATTTGGTACTATTATACCACTCACTGGATGTTTTGCTCTTTGCTAACCTAGATATTGTCTGTTTCAGTATGTATTGCATCAGGGACAAAAGTGGCACTATTTAACCGGCTGCGCTCACAGACTGTGAGTACGAGGTATTTGCACGTAGAAGGTGGAAACTTTCATGCAAGTTCGCAGCAGTGGGGCGCATTTTACATCCATCTCTGTAAGTCAATTGTTGGGGATGACCAGCACTAGCTTTTCTAAAGGGGTACATACTTTAGTAAGGTTGAGAAGCCATGGAGCATACCTTTGTGATTACACATGTATACACATTTTGTTTTATAAATGGATAAAAATCTGGGGGTAGGAATGTTGCCTTCATTTTTCATTTGGAGCTTTTTACAGATTCTCAGAAAGGTATAATGAAGAGCCTTATCCCGTAGGAAAGTTGTTTCCAATGTGCTTTGGTGTCTTGCTTTTCATAACCAAAGGTTAAAAAAAAATAAAAAAAACTCTACAGTTGGTTGCTTCACAGTCCTTCTGGCAAATTACAGCGAGCAACTGTAGTATGTAGCATGTTATACTGTTTAATGGAAACCTTTTTTTATTTGGACACACACCTTTTTTTGTTTTTGATTGCAGAAGAATCAGGTTTTTACAGCTACCTGGAGCCAAGATAGAAGGGGGTCTCCTTAACTGTACCAGTGACAATATTTTCACCAGCCAGGAAGTGAGGGGAACTTTCCAACAACTCGTACAGTAATACAAATGCCTTTTAGCAGATTAGGCAAAGTCTATAACTCCAGACAGCTTTTTATTGCAGGCTGTGTCCCCTTTTGCAGATTTCCCTAATTTCCTGTCTAGTAAAACTGTCCTCAGTGAGAGGAAAATACCTTTAACGGCTCCCTGGATAGCAGTAAAACCCAGCAGTTCTTAGCCTTCCCCTACTCTATCCCAAGAAAAAAAGTTTTGACAAAGCTTTGAAGAAAAATTTCCTTGGACCTGACTTCCTCACCGGTGCCCCTCAGGAAAGCGGGATGCTGGAAATCCTGCTCTAATGTACATTACCAGTTCAAGTTTTAAATGAGATTACCTTTCAGCGCATGTTGCACCTATATATAGGGTGTAACATGCTCCAGCAGTCCCTCCTTATCGCCCCGCCCCCCCTGTGACAGCAGGGCAGGGGTTCTTCTCCCCGCACCCGCGGTCAGAGACATGTCATTTATTAGCCGCAATCCGTGAATGAATGGACAAGTAATGTCTCTGACAATGTTGCAGATGGCTTGTAGTTCTCAATGTAAGAAAGAAAAAAATAAACCGTGCTAATGACCAATAAACATAAAAAACGTGAAGAATGATATGTGAACCACACAAATGATATAATGTGATAAAGAACAAAAATAAAACAAAAACAGTCCAAAAAAGGAAACCTTGGTAGGTGACCATAAAACAGAGGGCCCTTATAGTCCAAAATGAGAGGGCTAACAAGGTTCCATAAACAAATTAATGTGCAAAAAGTTAAATTAAAAAAACAAAGTCCAAAAGGAAAAAACATGACATCCACCCTGGTGAAGCCGAATCCCAATATGAATCAGCAGGTGAAGCCGAATCCCAATATGAATCAGCAGGATATTGGTTAACACTGATGTGACATGCAGCTAAAGACCTCCACCACATGCATATGCAAGTCCGCTTACCAGATGGAGATGGTCCCTGGCTGACAGGAGACCAAAATAGCATATAACGATCAACAAACAGCTAGGCTCGGTGAGAGAGGAAGGCAATTCAGCTTGGGTCATCCGACAGTGGCTCCAATGGCAATAGTCACATAAACAAAAAGAGACAAGGATGCCTCGATAGTGTAAAATCACTTAAAAATGTATTGTACAAAATAGTAAGGAAAACCACTCACATTTTGCAGTATAAAAAAAGCCTTAAACCTGCAGCATCCGGCCGGCAGCATGCAGGTAAACCCGTGTAGTATCGAGTAGTCCAAAGGGTGATGGCAGTGTGCCACTCGGCACGCCCTGACTAGTTTCGTGGTTAAAACACTTTTTCAACGTGCCCTTTGATTTTATGTATAGCATAGCATCTCATTTTGATTAGCACAATTTACCTCACATTTTTCCATGTAGTTCTCAATGAACTGCGAGGGTGCTGGTGTGATTGCTCTTGTAGTTAAAGTGGATGTAAACCCAAATTTTTTTTTTCTGTCACAATGTAGAGTATACGATTTCCGATCATCTGTGCCCAGTCTTGCCACAAAGAGTTAATCCAGCTCTGAGCAATTAAATTTCCTTTTTTCAGTGAGATAAACGGACAAACGGGAGAACATTTTTGTCCGTTCTTACCCCTTGCTGTGAGTGATGGGTTATTTACATATCTCATGCACTAGCCTGAGACGGGTATTATTTTAATTCCCACTCCTTTTCTGAAGTCATGTGGTTACTTGGATTTTGACTGGATGTTAGTGATCATAGCAGAATTTAGTGTAAGGAATACATAGAAGAAAATGCATGTTGACAAGGAGTGTAGAGGTGGGCAGGGAGTCTACTGACATTATGACTCCACCTACAGAGCTCCAAACAACAGACCCACTCACAGAATCTGCAGTTTTTCAGTTCTCATAACAGACAGAGGGGAAACATTTGACAGGTAAGGATACATGCAGGAGGCATCTATATCCTTATAGATTGGCACTATGGCAGTACTTTAGAAAGGATGAGAGTGGGTTGACATCCACTTTAATTGATTTTTGTACTCTTCAGTAATTGTCCATATGGGAGGTATGGGCAGGCAGCTAAACTCAGTCTTTAGGAGCTTGATATTGCACCCATGATCTACTGATCACTGGTGCATTGCTTTCCAGGCAAGCTTTTTTTTTTTCTAAAAGGTGAACTCCACCTCTAAATCAACAGTTTTAGATGCATTGGCTGAGCCAACATTGTCTATTAGTTTCCTAGGAATTGGTTACTTAAAGTGGATGTAAACCCACTCTCATCCTTTCTAAACTACTGCCATAGTGCTGATCTATAAGGATATAGATGTCTCCTGCATGTATCCTTACCTGTCAAATGTCTCCCCTCTCTCTGTTATAAGAACTGAAAAACTGCAGATTCTGTGGGTGGATCTGTTGTCTGGAGCTCTGTGGGTGGAGTTGTGATGTCATGCATTTTTTCCTATGTATTCCTTACACTAAATTCTGCTATGATCACTAACATCCAGTCAAAATCCAGAAAAGTAACCACATGACTTCAGAAAAGGAGTGGGGGTGGGGATTAAAAAATAATGCCCTTCTCTAGGCTAGTGCATGAGATATGTAAATAACCTGTCACTCACTGCAAGGGGGCGGAACGGACTAAGGTTTTTCTCTGTAAGTCTGTTTTATTTCACTGAACAATAAGTGGATTGCTTAGAGCTGGATTAACTCTGTGTGGCAAGACTGGGCACAGATGATAAGAAATCTTTTACCCTACATTGTGACATCAAAATAAAATGATATAATAATAATAATAATAATAATTTTGGGTTAATATCCACTTTAAGTGAATGTTTAAGCTGTATAAATGCAAATGAAATGTGTTAACATTTAAAACGGTAATCTATACTCTGTGTGTGACCAATACAGATAATAACATTTCACTAACAGTACACTCTCATTTGTATTTCTTGCTTGTATGATTTCTCTAGTGGACGATGAAGAGTCAGAAGGAGAGGAGTTCACTGTGCGGGATGGTTACATTCATTATGGACAGACAGTGAAACTTGTTTGTTCAGTTACTGGCATGGCACTCCCAAGGCTGGTGAGTTATTTATGATTCTTTTTAAGCGTAAGAATGTTTATTTCCTTTTATTGGAATTGGAAGGCGTGAAGGGATTAACATTTTTTTCACAGGTCTATTGCTCATCCAAGCGTAATAGATATTGAAGCTAGCAGCATACAGAACACAAGTGCAATAAGATGGCCTTTAGTGCTCAGAATTCAGTAGTAGTTCTCGGTGCAAGGATTTCGTATTTGTAAACGTTATTTAAAAGTAGCCCAGAATTTCACCTTGTCATGTTGAATCCTCACACATTTTTAAGCACAGATAACACATTGGGGTTGAATTACTCAAACTGGAGTGCAACATCGGGTGTAGTTTTGCATAGAGACCAGTCCGCTTCCAGGTCTTTTTTTTTATTATTTTTTTTTGTTTTTTAAGTCAAAGCTTAAAGGGGTTGAAGTTTTTTTTTTTTTTTTTTTTTATTCTTTTAATCTTAATGTATTCAATCCTCTAATCTCCCTGGCGGTCTGATTATGTCAGTATTTTTGAATGTCAGTGGTACAATTTTTTTTTTTTTTTTATTGTATGCTTGTAATTTTTAGGAATAACTTGCTTAAATCTGTCCAAGCGTCTAATAGACACTTCGGGTATGATAAAGTTTGATACACAAAATCATTTATAATTTATAAAAAATATAATTTAATTCAATGTAATCAAACAAATAAAAAAAAACACTGAAATTTGTCCAAACTAATCACTATCGCTCAACTGTGCAAGTGATTCTAATTTTTTTTTAGTTTTGTTTTTTCTAGTTTTCTAGTTGCTCTAAAACCACTTTTGACCTCAAGTTTTGCATTTCACTCTGAAATACAATATTTTCAAATTTATCAGACTGTTTTGATGTTTATAAAAGCAGCTGTGTTCTGTCAGATCAGCAAACCTCTGAGATCAGCATCAATTCAACATCAAATGAGTGTCACACATTTTATAAGTACTGTATTTTAGTATATAAACTCAGTTTGTTACAAATAAGTGTGAAATGCAAAACTCTGGTGGGTGTAATAAGATATCTGCTTGTCGCCTTCTCACTATCTGTACTGTGGACGAGTGCAAGGTGTAGCAAGATGCTGGTGACGGGCCGTCACTTCCACTACAAAATATGACAGTTTGCCTAATCTGATGGAACACCGGCATCGACCGGAGGACATCGGGTCGCAGGGACAAGGTAAGTAACACTACAGTAATTCGGAGTGTAGCTTGGGGGTTACCGCTTTTGGTACGGAAAACTAACTCGGAGCCACACTCTGGATTAATGCCGGGAAGGTTAAGATAAAAACCTGTGTGCAGCAGCCCACCTAATATTACCTAAACCCCATCTCGATCCAGCGATGTTGAGCAAGAGTCTGCTGTCCAGAGCTCTCCCTCCACATTGGCTGAGACAGCAGCAAAGCACCATTGGCTCTTGCTGTTGTCGGTTTGTGAGCCAATAAGATGAGAGAGGCTGCAGCGGCTAAGTGTCTGAGTGGGCACAGAGCTGCAGCTTGGCTCAGGGGCCCTCATAGCAACCTGCTTGCTATGGGGGCACTCAACAGGAGGGAGGGGCTTGGAGCACCCAAGAGGGACCCTAGAAGAGGAGGATTTGGGCTGCTCTTTGCAAATCCACTACACAGAGCAGGCAAGTATGACATGTTTGTTTTTTAACAAAAAAAAAAGTCTTTAAACGAGACGTATGGGTATTTTTTTTTCCCCCCCAATTCATACTTGTCTAGGTGGATGCAGCATCCACGGTGCCTCTAACGCTGTGATCCAAGCGACAGAACACTGCCGATCGCTTGGTTCTCGCAGCTCTCTGCTTTGCCCCTGCTCACTGGAGTGCTGGGCGTTTTAGGGGGCAGGGGCGGGAGCGGCTGACTCAGGCTCCCAGCATCTTGCTGAGAGGCTGAGCCCCGTCCATGGATTTGGGTGGTTATGATAACGCCTGGTCTGACACTGTGACATCAGCAGAGAGCGTACTTCAGCCCATTCTCTGCTGAAAATGGGTCACAGGGGTGCAAAACAAACTGCACTCCTGTGATCCACAGAAGTACAACCAAACAAGCTTTGGCTGTACTTCAACTTGTTCAATGAAAGTGATATTAAAAAGGTGAAGAAGCCGATTGGCTACCATGCGCAGCTGGACTGGATTTCGCACTCCCTATATTTAGTAAATCCATTGCATCCTAATAATACTGACAATTTAAACCAACTTGACAGTTTTGAAATCAAAGCTGTGACTTTTACTCTAAGCTTTATCTGTTAAGAAAAGAAGTTGCAAATTAGATCTCTGAATGGCGGTTTAGACTGTAAGTTCTTTGTGTTCGTTTTTCAGATTATCAGGAAGGTGGATAAACAGACAGCATTGTTAGATGCAGATGATCCAGTTTCCCAGCTCCATAAATGTGCATTCTACCTGAAGGATACAGAGAGAATGTACTTGTGCCTTTCTCAGGAACGAATAATCCAGTTTCAAGTGAGTTTTTTATTTATAGTGAGCGTACCACAAGGCTGTTTGGGTGGGCGTTACTTTATTTCGTTTATTGTAGATTAAAATGTCTGCTTCACAAACAAGCAACTAGGATGTTTATTTCAACTGTAATACTCATTATACATGATATTTTTATTCAATAGAGCAAATATTTTTGAAAAAAACATATTTTTATAGAAATCGGTTACTTTTAATCAGCAATTCAAACTACAATCTCATTTTTATAGAAGCTTAATCTGTCAGTCTTGGCAGAAAAGGATCAAATTTAACCAAATCCGTATTTTCTTGGTGGTTTTAAGCAATCATTTTTAAACAATGAAGTCTACGATTTGTCAGTTTTTTTGTCTGTATGTAACCATCCCAAATGGAGAGCCAGCGGGTGTGACATTTCCATTGCAGCAGCATTCTCTAGGAAATAAAGCTTGAACCAAATTGAAACATAATTGAAATGAGATGTTATGGGAGGGTCGCCACCGATCATCCTCACTTACCCCTCCCTTACCTTCCTCTTTTTTTTTTTTTTTTTTAAAGGGACAGGGTTAGAGGGGAGTATGTCGGCTGGGGAAAGATAAGGCGGGGAATACACTTATACACACATAGCTTAAAGCGGAGCTCCACCCACATTTTATTTTTATTTTTTCAAAGTCGGCAGCTACTAACAGTGTAGCTGCTGACTTTGAATAAGGACACTTACCTGTCCTAGGCGCCCGCGCTGACGGCCCCCGCCGATGCCGATCCTCGATCCCGGCACCACCATCCACAGTCAGGGAAACAGGCAGTGAAGCCGTGCGGCTGCACTGCCCGTTTCCTACTGCGCATGTGCGAGCGACGCGGCGCTTTGTCAATGGTCCGGCTGCTTTCTGGGATACACACAGTTCCCAGAATGCAGCGCGGCCCATTCACAAGAAGACACCCAGAAGAGGAGGAGGAAGAAAACAGCACCGCGGATCATAAGGGCAGATTCGGGACTTCCGCATAGCAACAGCCTATTTAGGGTGAGTATTTTTTTTTTTTCAGATTTAAAAAAAAAAAATATATCAGGGTGGAGCTCCGCTTTAAAACAGTACCCGTAAGGAGAAACTAGAGGACACATGTAAATACACGTTTTTATTTTTTAATATTATATAAAAGGAAGAAAGAAGGGGGAGGGAGAGAGGGACACATATGGAAGTAAACACAATTAGAAACATTAAAAAAAGGACACGTATAAGGACAGTATGAAAAAGATGGGGAAAACACCAAGAAAAAGGTGAAAAAAAAGAGAATACATTAAAAATAGCACATGAAGACACATACTTCACTATATCCCCCTCTCTGCCCCCTGACCCCCTTCCTCCCCCCCCCTTCTTTTTATTTTTTCCCCTGAGGTAATCGGAGGGGCCACCACTCATAATAGGAATAATCCTATACATGTATAGGGTCTTTTGTTAGTATATGTAAAGAAAAAACTTTTTACCTAAATGGCTTCCTTTACCTTAGTGCAGTCCTCCTTCACTTACCTCATCCTTCGATTTTACTTTTAATTCAATCTTATTTTATTCAGAAAAAAAGGAGGAATAGAGAGGCAAATAACGTCTCAAGTAGTACATACAGTCAAAGCAAATATATCAACAGTAATCATCGTATATGATATATTAAAAGCATGTCTAATGTATGTGATCAAAGAGAAGAAACAACAAAGAAAAAAAAAAAAAAAAAAATAGGGGGATAAGAGCATGTGCGTGTGGATCAACATAGGGCCGTATGATTGAGCAATCTCTAGGTACATGAAATAATCATTATGTGTATCTACCAACCTCACAGTAGTGAGGGGTGCAGTGTTGTATCACACGCGGTGTAGTGGGAGAGATTATACACGAACCTGAAAGTAATATAAGACCCATGGGGTCCCATAACGGGCAAATAACCATAGGTGGGTCAAGGCCATGATACGTTAGCTCTATGAATTCTCAAGGAAGTATTTAGATATCAAGAAAAGTACAAGAAGCAGGGGCAGATAAAAAAAGGGGGGGCATAGAGACAGGGGACCAGAATCAATGGACAAGAGTCACTCCATCATGGCATCAGGGTCACATCGTCCATGGCAAGTTCGGCCCAAGAGACAAACTCAGAAGAGGCTTTTTTTTTACCTAGCCTCCCGGCCACTCACAAAACCGACCTGATCTAGGTGAATTATCTCTGGCAACAGTGGCTGTAGCCTATTTGCCAGTATTTTAGCAAAGACTTTCAGGTCGACTCCAATCAAAGAGATCGGCCTATAGTTAGCGCAGAGAGTAGGGTCCTTGCCCGGCTTTGGAATTAGGGAGATGTGGGCCTCAAGCGTTTGTGGAGGAAACACTGAGCCCCCTGTCAGAGAGTTAAAGACCTTAGTAAGGAAGGGCGCAAGGAGAGCCGAAAATAGTTTATAGAACTTGGGGGTGAAGCCATCCGGACCCGGGCTCTTTCCACTCGGTGTACCTGCTATGGCTTTGGCGACTTCATCTTCCGTGATAGGGGTTTCCAGATCAGCAATGGTGTGGGCTTTTAATGTAGGAAGTGCCGTATCTGAGATATAGTCGATTTTACTTTTAAATGTCCTCATTTCTTCTGAGAAATCCTCACTTCCTGTTCTTCTGTCTGTAACTCCACACAGTAATGCGAGGCTTTCTCCCTGGTGTGGATCGTCGTGCTCGCCCCCTCCCTTGAGGGGGCGATCAGGAGAGGTCAGGACGCTCTCTAAGTTGCAGATAGAGAAATGAGCTGTGTGTTAGTGGGCGTCCTGACTCTCCTGCTTGCCCCCTAAAGGGAGGGGGCAAGCATGACACTCCACACCAGGGAGAAAGCCTCACATTACTGTGTGGAGTTACAGACAAAAGAACAGGAAGTGAGGATTTCTCAGAAGTAATAAGGACATTTAAAAGCAAAATGGAAGGATGAGGTAAGTGAAGGAGGACTGCACTACGGTAAAGGAAGCTATTTAGGGGACATTTTTTTTACCTTAGCAACCCCTTTAATAAAGAAATTTAAAAAAAGTAACATAATTGAAAGTACATTTAAAGGCTCTTTTGGCAATCTAAACAATACCAATCTAGTTGCTGTATGTTGCACAAGCTTCATAAAGAAACCAATTATTTATGCCCTCTGAGTGAGACAAGTCATTGATTCCTTTTTTCCATTGAGGAACACAGAAAGTCTAATACTGTTGCCTGGAAGAGGATTGGACATTGACAAACTATAGGACAGCCCAGGATAGCCCCTCCTACTCCTAACAAGCCTTACTTATTGCTAGTGTACTAGGAGGTTCGACTCCTTATCTTTCCTGAGAAAGGTCTTTTTTTTGCTAGCTTTTTTTTCTTTTCACTCAAGATTGCTGCTGAGCAGAATATGCAGCTATTTAGGTTAGCCTTGTCTTGGCTTGACTTTGGAGTAGTATATGTGGACCTTGTTGTGGACACAGAAGTTACAGGGCAATTAGTTCTGAATTTTGTAGCTTTTCAGACCTAAGTGTACTGGTAAGTTAGCAGCAGAGCACTTTTCAGGTCTTGAGCTGTGACATTCTCTTTGAGTAGGTTATTCAGACTGCACCCAAAACTGACGGCATTGAGTGTTCCAGAAGCTTTATATTCTTTCAAGGATTCATCATTGAGGAAGTACTTTCCTGCTGCTCCAGTGCCTTGCAAGAGCCACATGGAACTCCGATCTTTGGTCGGTTCCTGCTGTCTCTTGATCACCTTCACACTCCTAACCCTACATCTGCACTCATCTGTGGGGATGAGTATCTGAAACCTTGCCTCATACCCTGAGCTATATTTTCTTCTGCCTTGCAGTACAACATGTCTAACTCTTGAGGTGGGGGAGTTCTACTGTACTGGGTGCCTCCACCTCACACCCCACAAACTGTTCTTGTGATACCTGACAATGTCAGCCTGGAATTTTGCCATCTTCTAGCGTCTACGCCATCTTTCCTAGCTATTTTGGCCATGGCCATTTTCTGCACTCTATCCAGGGAAAATTTCACTGTAGTCATGCAGGACTTTATGAGCCAGATGGAACTAATGATTGCTGCTTTTGTGGTTCTAGCAGCTTAAACAAAGCATCTACCATTCCAGTGGAAGATGCACGCGCATCATTAGGGACCCTACTAACGAACGGCTGGAGGCCCTTTTGTAGAGCCGTTATTCCTGGCAGGACCTGAACTGGAAATTGTCCTGACCATGACCTTTAGATTAGTCTAAGTTTATCAGGAGGAATTTAATATTGCAAATGATCACCTAATTTTAGAGTCTTTAAAACTCATGCCTGTAGCCTTGAGCTCCAGTTTGGATGGATTGTTGGAGGTTTTCTGCCTCATCTCCCATAGGCATCTCCTATCATTCAGCATGAGGACTCTGACATAAGTGTTGGGCTGTAAAGCCCACTTGCTCTGTGTGCTCTGTATCCCCTTCAAGCAACAATGCCCATTCCGGGCTGCCTTGGATAGCCTTAATGATACCACCATCGGCAAGAGGTATTCTTCCTCAGCAAAAGAAAACTAGAGCTCACTCTGGGGAGATCCATTCTTCAATTGAGATCAAGAAAAGTCAATTTCTTTCACAACAAACGCCCTGTCTGGGTAGAGTGGGTGGCAGGGTCGGTTAGCCTTTGTGGACACTTGAATAGCTTGCATCCTCAGATTCTTGAGTTTGGAAGGTGGTTTCCAGGGCTACAAGCTACACTGTTGGGGGGGGGGGGGGGGGTTTCCTTCCCTTGTTCATTACTTCCAACCTGCCTGTGCCAGCCAGCCGCTCCTGCACCCTCCATAGTTTGGTGCTTCAATGAGTGTGGAAGGGGCCGAGCACAGAGCTGCCACTCGCCACTCTGTGCTTAGAGCGGACCCAAGAACTGAGCAATTAGTGGTCTTTATTCGTTAATTTCTTGGTGTAGAGCAAACAGCTGCAACATCAGATCGATGCTGCAGCAATCTAGGTATGTATATGTGTTTGGTTCCTGCACTCTGTCCGGGAGGGGGCCTGCCTGTGTGCCCCCATAGCAAGTGACTTGTTATGGTGGGACACACGGAACAGGAATAGCCTAGGGAGGTGAATACCATTGAAAATTGCAGGTAAGTACAACATGTTTGTTTTAACTTACTTTTTTACAATTGTTTTAAGCGTCATTTTTTAATACATTAGTCATTTTTTTTTCTTCAATTTACTTAAAGGCCACTCCATGTCCCAAAGAGCCAAACAAAGAAATGATCAATGATGGCGCATCATGGACAATCATTAGTACGGATAAAGCAGAATACACTTTCTACGAAGGCATGGGACCCGTCCATGCACCTGTGACTCCTGTACCTGTTGTGGAGAGCCTGCAGGTATTATAGCCAATGTTTAGACTTCTGTCACATGTTCTTAAATCAATAGAGTTCTTTCTTTTTTCCAAAGCCGTGTAATATTCTCTCTGTCAGGGGGGAATGTTTTCTGTTGCAATATTTCAATGGAAAATTGAATGGAAATTATACATACACCTTGATGTGTTTTGATAGAGAATCTAACTGTGTAGGCTATTCTAATTCCAGCCAGAACTTTATGTATTTATTTTAGGTGGAGTGGAATAGTTTAGAACTAGTCAGGGTTTTTTATGCTGTTGGTTTTCATGTTGGAAAGTTTTTTTCCTTCACCACCTGTTGCTTTACCATGACAGAAAGTGATAATCTTTAATGTTGTGAGCTTCCAATGAGCAGTTCAGCTTACCTTACAACCTCCATACCAAGCATACCCTTGAAGCCTATGTATACAGAATGTAATTTTATGTATATATTTCAATTAGAATTTCCAATAGTTACAATGTGGATCATGTACTGCTGCTCAGGGGATTTTGAAAAAGTTGTACATGTAGCAGATTTGTACGAAATATCAAAATTGTATGCAATTTTTGGACAGAGCACAAAAGGAACCCGTCATTTTATTTTTTGAGGTCTGTGTCCTGTTCTGGAGATTTGTTTATTTTGCGTCTTTGAAATAGGAGGCGAAGTTGGAGAAAATCTGTTAAAGGAAATTGACTCTTTGTGGAAAAAAAATAAAGAAAATTCCCATTTTACATAGTTGTCACCAGAACAAATGTCCCCATTGAAAGATTCTATCTGTCTTTGTAGCAACTGTAGAATATGTATTTGTCACTGTGACAAATGGGGTGAATCTCCCAGCGGGGGTGGGGGGGGGGGGATGGTTAGGCACAGACAGTAATACAAATCTGACGCTCTACTTTACACTACAATGCTTGGGCAGTAAATGGTAGAAGCACAAACTTGCAGATATTTTGCATTGTTGATTTGTAGAGCATAATAAGTTCCTATATTTTTAAATCCTGTTATCTTAGGCTCCCTTTGCACAGTAAGCACTGAGCATCAGTGCAAAATGTCAGCTGTGTATCCCACTTCTTTTTGCTTTGGATTGTAGTGTATTTCCATTTTACTATTAAAGGACAATTTGGGAATTCCCAGGAGTGCGGCTGTCCAAATAATTGGGTCCACCTGTCAGTTTTTTAGGCCAAGCCATTTGGACCATTCATTGTCCTCTATAATGCGGCAGATGTCGAAGGACATGTGTCCCTTGACATCCGATCCTTTCTGCCAAAAACAGAAGGATCGGATGTTAACGGGATAGAAGTTCCGTTTTCAGCTCCTATAGAGGATAGACAGTCATCCACCTGCTCAGCGGGATCAGCAGAGAGATCCCCCTGCTGAGCAGGCATATTCGCTGGCAGAAAGGGACAGTATGAAAGGGGCTTTATAATAACCCAAATCACAAATTGATGTGTTCTAAATGCTCATGGATGCACATAAATTGTCATAAGCAGTTGTGAAAATGTGAGTTACTACATGCACATTGACGTGAAAGGGCCCAAATAGGTTTTACAGAATAATATTTAAAATGAACCTGTCAATGCAGAAATCTTGGGATTGCCATTGCGGATTCTAACCCCATCCAAGCCATTCTCTGGCTCTAAAAGATTTGATTAGAAATATAACCTGCACGCTGTAAGTCAGACATTAGTGATGGAGAGTATGTGTTGAGAATTTTTTTTTTCCCTCCTAATAGCTGAATGGTGGTGGAGATGTAGCAATGTTGGAACTTACAGGGCAGAACTTCACTCCAAATTTGCGTGTTTGGTTTGGGGACGTGGAGGCCGAAACCATGTACAGGTATTTATATCATTTAGGTATACTGTGATTTTACTTGTTTTCTTTTTGTTTTTCCTTTAGTGTGTCACAGGCAAGTGTAACTTGCAGGTCTCTAGTTACCTGCTTGATAATTATGCCTCCACGGTTGCTGGAGGATTCAACTTGCCCAAGCTTGATACAGTATATAATATTCATCATGTTGTTACCTCTTGCCTTTTTATTTTAATAAAGCAAATCTTTTACATTAACACACACACAGTCATGTGCCTGTTTCTGCCTACGTGTATATTTCTATTTATACGATTTACATAAATGTTTTGATCTGAAGCTTTCTACCTTCATTATTCTAAACCTGCATCAATTTGTGACTTTTCCATCCAGGTGTGCAGAAAGCATGTTATGCGTTGTCCCTGACATTTCCGCTTTCCGAGAGGGCTGGAGGTGGGTACGCCAGCCAGTGCAAGTGCCAGTTACATTGGTCCGGAATGATGGCATCATCTATTCCACCAGCCTTACCTTCACCTACACCCCAGAGCCTGGACCTCGGCCACATTGTAGCGCAGCAGGTGCCATTCTACGAGCCAACTCTAGCCTCCTGGCCTCAAACGATTCCAGCACGAACAGCGAGGGAAGTTACACAAGCGTCAGCACAAATTCCAGCAATGTCACATCATCCACCGCAGCAGTAGTGTCCTAACCACAAACTTTTGTATCTGGACTTCAGCTGACTTTTTTTAGTTTTTACATGAAAGGACATGTATAATGAATTTTTTTTTTTCTTGGCTGTTTCTTTTTAGGTTTTTCTTTTGTGCTTTTATGGGAAAACAATCTTTCTCCATAATCGTTCGTATCACCAGAACCTTTTTGAACTGCAAGTGCCGAGCAAAGTTTTAAGCCACAATAATGAAATGGAATAAAAAACATAAAATAGGTCTAACACCACCACTGTATATCTGTTTTAGCCATATTTTTTTTTAAGAAAAAAAAATGGGCAGAAATGGAAAATGTGGTTTTTCTGGAGGTAAAAACCTTCAACAAACTAGACTGCAAGAGCGTAACACAGATTTTATGGACCAACAGCCTTGTATAAGCTTTAGTAAAGGTACATTTTCACCATACCTTTTTATATCACGACATATAGTACACTTTTGTTACCAAATATTTTTTTTTTCCTAAGGTATAATCGGGCTCCAACCTGATTCTACTAGTGTATTTTAATCATACTCTTCCAGTTACAAAAAAATGATATATATATTTTTGGTCAATGGCTGGATTTTTTTTAAGAGAACTTTTTTTCTTTTTTTTATACATAAACAGATTTTGTTTTTATTTCAGCATGTCAAACCTTGTAAAGGCCAACAATTTTTTTTATTTTTGATTATATGAAGTCTGTGCAAAAGCTTTAAAAAATGCCTCTACCTTGCCTGCAATACAAACTGTGTATGTGGATAGTGCTCTCTATTAAGTCCATTGTCTAGTATACCCAGTTTTTGTTAAGTGTAGTTGAGGAGCAGTGATCCTGTGACCCTACAGCTGGTATTAAGAGAACTCCTCCCAAATCTGCGTTATTTTGTGCGGAGGGTGATCAGCGCCACTGATGTGTAAAGTATTTGCCGCCGTATAATGCCCATGTTAAAATGAGCTCATGTCCAAATTTCTAAATATTCCTAACAATATAAAAGTAAGCTTTTAAAAAAAAATGCCATCACTAGCATCTAGCTGCAAGCACTGTGGAACAATTCATTTGAAAGTTCACAACAGATACTGAAACATTGGGTTGCTATCTATGTAGGGTAATCTTAGAGTTAACACCTGCTGGTGGTTTACATTATAAGGCTGGCACACTGGGAAATCGCTGTTGTTGGAAAGTGGATACAAGGGGAGCTAAAGCCTGGTACACCTTGTAAGGGCTCATTTACACAGGCTTCAACTTCAACATGCTTTTTGATGTGTTTTCAAATGCTTTGGTAGTGCTTTTTTGAAGCTTGGTAGATGCCTAGTGTGTGTTTATATCTCATACCTGCAAAACCTACATCACAAAGTGAAGCTGAATAAAAGCCTCTCAAACGCTTCAGGCTTTGTCATGGACTTGTATGGAGACTTTGAAGACCCTCTGAAGCACCACTAAAGCGACATGGGATATAATTTTTGAAGCAAAGCAAATAAAACGTGTGAACAGGACTGTAAGCCAAGCATTCTTTTTAGTAACTGGCTCTGATTGGCAGAACAAACCGATCAGCACTCGCAGTCATTGGCTGAGAGCGCTGTTCAGATGACAATCGGCTGTTGTTTTTCCAACTTTTTAGCCAGAAGCTGGAAGTGAGATTGGCTTCTGTCAAACAAGGACCTGTACACACAAGAGGAATGTCTGCTGTTTTTTACTGTACCTGGTGATTTCTGCCTGTGTGTGCGAGGTCTTAAGATTTCTATTGTGAACTTCAAGGGTGACTTTCTTCAATGGGTCTACAGCTACAGAGGCTCGTGATGGCTTGTTTTAAAGCTAATTTACTGTTTGTAAGGAATATAGAAATACTTGAATGCCCATGGCTTTGGCCACAGGTTTACTTAACTTACAACTGATCAAGGGCACCTGTTTATACAACATAGAAACAGATGTAGACAATGTGAACATGGGTTGGAGTTGATGGAGGAATACCATGTTTGCAGGGTTTAACAATAACGCTTCATAAGTTAACGTTGCACATCAGATGCCATAATCGCACTCGCCACTAAATGAAAAGTTTTGGTTGATGTTCTTTAAATGACCACGGACATCTGCGATTTGGACAAGAGCAGATGGATTTTCGTGTTCAGATACCAACTGAAGACCCACTGTTAGTCGTCACTGTTGTATGTAAATATATATGTATATGTTTTCTTACCTGTAGCCTCTTCATCGACAAGAGACCATAGCTGTTCTCTTCAATGAAGAAGCTAATGTATTTATAGAGACTATTTATGGTCCTAACGTAACCCAAAAAAACAAAACAAAAAAAAAAACTTGCAAAAATATACATGCCATTTAAACAATCATTTTCATATACTGCAACTCCATGCATCAAATATGAATATTTTATTTAATTCTGTTTAAGTAAAAAAACAAAAATAGCATAATTGTTATGTTTGAGGTTCAGGTTTTTTAAATTGTGTACATATCTCCTTTTACATGTAAGTTAAGTGTCTCATTACATTTTTATTTTTCCTTATTTGACTTGTCCTCTATGGCTTATGTTGCTGTTTTTTATTTTCTCTGCCTTTTGGCACTGGTCTTCATCTAGATACCTTATATTGTTTTACACTGCTTAAAGTGTACCTGCCTCATGACATTGCAGAGGCAGAATATATTGGACTAAGCCAATGATCTTGCTCCTGTGATATTGCTGGTTTATGTTGATGTAGACAACAGGTACTTTTCAAGTGGTACGCTTATTTTAAAGCTACCTATTCTGTTTAATTAAGAATCAAACCTTTTTGAGGATCTTTCACTTTTTTTTTAATAGAATTTCAAATTATAAATTGTTTGCTCCAGAGCTATTGCCACTTTAGCTAAAATGTTGTCTTTCAATGAGTCTTGCCTACAGGACACTTCTCCATTGATCTGTTCTGCATCAGTCTTCATTAAACTTTTTATTTATCTAGCAAAGCCATCCCTGCTATAAACCTCAAAGAGAATCTCTCATCAAGCTAAATACAAGCTACATTCTTTGTGTAGAACAGAGAAGCACCTTTTTGACATTACTGCAAACTGACTCCCTTGTAAATAGTATACATGTTTTCAAATCCGACAGTGGCAGCTACCACTAGAAATCTGTTTGGCTTAATGACACCTTGCCTTTCTAAAAGAAAAGAAAGTGGGACCGGGAAAACAGCTGGCTGATTTTCAGTGCATGCTGTGTTTTTGCATTGTTGCCTCTCACTTATAATGGCACCCCAAAGTGCATTTACCATAATAACAAACGCCCAATGCCCTGTAGCACAGCACACAGATGTAAATATTGTGTGCGTTGTGGTGCACTGCGTTGCCAAATATAGTGCATGTGCCTTGTCCTGTGCATTAAAGTGGATGTAAAGGAAGTTGTTTGATTTAACAAACAAAAATTTGAAACTTTTCCGCTTTGTGCAATAGAATTGCACAGAGCAGCCTCGATACTCCTCTTCTCGGATCGCTCGCCCCTCTGGCTCTTGCTGGTGCCCCCAATAAGAATCCAATTTCTGTGGGGGCTCCCGAGCCCGACGATTGCGTCCATTGACAAAGCCAGGAGAGCCACAGGACTTATGCACAGTGCTGGATTGTGATGGGGTTCAGGCAAGTATAAGGGGGGTGAGTCTGACACAGGTGTTTTTTACATTCATGCATAGAATGTGTTAATGTAAAAAACTGAGGCTTTAGAACCACTTCAAGGGCTCATTCATAGTAAATGGGCTAACGTAATCCAACACACTTCAATGCTCATAAACGTGTGACCAAAACCTTAAAGAAACTAATTGGGTAGGGGTGGAGTTCATACTACAAAACATCCTTTTAGCTGGATGAGGGACTTTTTAGATGCCGAAAATGAATGCCAAACATCTTGTTAGATAAAATACGTTGTAATCTTCAATACATAGCGTTATACACAAATAAATAGATGAACTAATGATAGTCCTTGTATCCCCCAGAACATTGTACATGGGAAAACATGTCAGTGCTAATTGCCTCATCGTCACCTAAGATGAAAATAACTGAAAGAAATGTTTACCGTATAGCTAATCTTATGTAGTAAAGTTTCTATGCATGGTGGTCAATCAGTCTCCACGCGTTTCACTGATCACTTTAGGAGAAGAATCAATATTGATATTTAAAGTGTTACTAAACCCACAACGGTAAAATCGGGCTGTATATGCAATAAAGCATGCAAGATATACTCACTGTGAAACCTAAGGGATTAATCCTCTGCATTGTGTGAAAAAGCTGCTTGATCCTGTCTTCTCTGATCACCCCCTTCTTCCACTGATGCCAGAATACTCTGGTCAGTGTTCTTTAGCCATTGGCTGGGAGCACTGATCAGGAGCAGACTGGCAGACCTTTTTCGGTCATGCCCCTTCCACAGAAGCCGGCTGAACCTCCTCCAGAACACATCGGCCGAATTGAATGCCAGCCAGTATCTAACTGGCAGATGCCACCCAACACTCGGCCCGTGTGTTCTAGTCTTAAGTAACCAGATTGCTGCACCAGTTGCTAACTTTGAAAGGTATAGTTTGAATCGCAGAGGGATGAACAGACACCTGCCTCCAGAGCAGAAATAAAATCCGTATTCACAGGAATAAGTTACCCTGTGTTTGTTTGTGGAACTATCCGCAATGACCATCCTCCTTGCCAGGTGCCAATATTTTTTCTATTTGTACCATATAGCTATGTTGGATTGCGATGAGGCATTTAGCTTTGACTTGTTTTCCTATGTACATTGTTATAGGGATTAAAGGATATTGCTAGGTCATCAATCATTTAGCAAACATTTTTGTGTATATGACATGTAACAATTTGTGTGCAATGTCTTTTTGGCACCTAAATTGTTTTGCAGATTTTACGTAATATAGGGATGTTGGTGACCAGTAAATCCTAATGTATTGGAGTGTACATTGTGGCTTAACTTTGAGGCATGATAAAGGTAAAAGGAAGATTGACTGAGATGTTAAAGCAGAACCATTATTCTTTAAAAAAAAAAAAAAATACTGCAGTACTTGTATTATTTGCAGTACTTGCCTCCTATCTAATTCTGTCCTAATGCTCTGTGGTCCAGTGCTGGTCTTTCTCTGGGTGGAATGATATCTAGCATCATTTAATCCTGTGTTTTTTTGTGAGCACAGGCTGTCATGGACACACCACACCAGGTCAGCCTAATCTTACAGTACAGAGTCTGCCTCTGAAGTTTCAAAAATTGGCAACACAGGGAAGAGAGGCTCCAAGGTTGTCACATAACTAGAAGACTCCAGCATTTAAGACGTAAGGGCAAAAGTAAAAAGATGCAGTTTTTTTGTTTTTTTTCTGGATTTATGCTTAAATTGTTTTAAAATGCACATCGTTGGCTAGATTCTTAGCTAAAGACCATGCCTGCTATTTTGTGAAATAGCTTTAAAAAATTTTTTTTTAACCAAATGAATTGATGCACACATATGGTATTTCTAAATTGCAGATGCTCATTGAATGGCTGCTTAACTTAAAATGCACATTGGTTCAGTCTGAAAAGTTATGTTTAATATTCAGAATAGTTCTTATGCAAAATTGCATAATTCAGGAGTCTGCCAGAGCAGTCTTGGAAGCAAGACCTACTTGAGCCATGGAATTTACTCTTTTTTCATTGGCTACAATCGTAATGCAGTTATGTACTAATTGTAATGATCTAGGACAGTGGTTCTCAACGCCTGTCAAGACCCACTAACGGGCCAGGTGTGTAAGATAACTGAAATTCATCACAGGTGATATCATCTAAGAAAAAAATAAATATATATATATATATATATATATATATATATATATATATATATATATATATATATATTTATACACAGGTGATATAATTTGCTGCTCAGTGATTTCAGTATTCTAGTCTGCATCTCCCCAAGGTAAGTCCTCGTTCACACTGGTGCGTTTTGACATGTGATTTGTCAATTGCACCATCCTAATCGTTGCAACGTCGTATCTGCGGCGCTGCACCGATTTCAAAAAGTAGTTTCGGTACTACTTTTTGTGATTTCTGGCTACAATTTACATTGACTTCTGTGCAGGTTTCTGCACATATGTCTGAAATCGGGACCGACAAGCGGGAGTGAAATCATGCCAGTTCATCTGAACTCGCACGGCTTCATCCCCTCAGCCCAATGTAAACCTGGGCTTATATTTAAAATCTGAGGACAGTAGTTGAAAACCACTGATTTAGGTCTTGGCAACATGGCTCCTGAGATTTTTGAAGCCCTGACTTTGATGTTGGACCTGCTTTAATTTCTTCTGCACGCCTTGTATTTTGTCACACTTCCAACATTTCTAGAGCAGATTTACATAGAGTTGTGTTTTCATATTTGGAAATTGTATGATTGGCCTTTTTTGTTAGTATGTATGCATGTATTCTAGTTTTAGTGGTCATTCCATAAGCTCCCATCCATTTTTTTTAAAATCCATGTCAGACATGGTCTATACATGTGGGATATGGAGATAATTTCCAGAGGATCTGTCTGCCACATATTCCTGTGATATCACATGGGGCGTGTGTGGCTGCCATTACTGTCTACTTGTTCTGTCAGTGCTAGTTGCCTGGCTGTCATGCCAATCCTCTGACTTCTGAACAGCTATGCAGGTAGAGTCATGACATTGCTCTGACTTTTTTGATCTGCATACCTGTTTAGATCAGTTGATCATTATAATATTAAGACAACTATTATTTTCAGAAGAAAGTTCATAGAAACAGCCTATGCTTTTCACTCAGGATAGGTTTATTTTAAGCCTCCTGCTGTTCCACTTGCTGGCTGATGTTTTGCATCAATAGCCATTTTGCTGAATTTACCTAATATGTATTGCACAATGCCAAAATGTTATGGGCGTTAACTAGATTTAAGCACTTAAAATATTCTTAATACCAATCTTCACACTTTGTACTCCTGTTGTTCATGCATGCATTCATATCTCCTAATTCGAATATGTTACCACAGCAGCTCTCTGACACGTCATCTGTTTATCACTAAACCCTGTTAACCTTCATTAAGTGGTTCACCTGGATAATTTTCTTTGTACGTTAGGCAGGTTTAGGCTTCCAAATTTTGTGATTTCCCATCATGCCTTGCTATCCATTGCTTGGCAGGTTATGCTGGGATTGAAGTGGCTGGAAATTGTGGGGAAGCCAGTTGCAGATTTCAGAGGTAGACTTTGAATATAAGGAATTAACAGAAACAGCCAGCCTTTTAAAATTGTCTGAATCCACCCCTAAGAATTATATTTTATCTTTCATGCGACTTTACACAATTATCAATTAACTTGATCAAAAAAAAGTTCGTATTTCGACAGCCTACATGTCTTCGTATTCAGTATATTCATAATTTTACCATCGATGCTACTTCTATTCTGACATAGATGCTGTGTATGTATGTTTTTCTTGAATTTTAAAGCATTGGAGCATTCTAGAGAAAGATAGATGTTACAGTAGGCTTTTTCTTTTCAACCATTCCCAGCTATGTTCAGTAGAGTTGATATTTTAACAACTATAGAACAAAAGTTTTCAAGTCAGTCAGTGGATGATATAGAGGACTGGCAAAGCTTTGATGAACATTTACAGTTTCAGCCCTGTTAAAACATGAATCCTGTTCTACACAAGGATGCAAACACTCTTTTTTTTTTTCCTAGCACTTTTTAGTCTAAGGCTACACTTGTATGTTTGCTGTACTGCATGCCTGGTCCTTTATAGCCTCTGACCGACACCCTCACAATGGTACTGATTTTTGGCAATTGAAAGATTGCTGTAGATCAATAGAAAATTAAAGTGAAAGGAGCCAATGGCTTACCTATGCAGGTAATGCCATGAAACATTTTGCTAAAATACACATGGTGCCAGATGGGCTACATAGAAGGGCTTAAAGTGCCTTTTTTTAAAGTGCAAAAGAGGGGTAATAAAAAACAAAACTTAACTGCACTAAAAGTGGACTTATGCTTCCAGCAAGAGGGAATGACAGACCCGACCGGTGCATCTGTTTGGTCATTGTTGATTATGTGTAAGAACAGCCATAGACCGAATGAATTACTTTCCTACCGCACAGACAGTATTGACAGGGAAGCTGTCCCCACTGGGAGAGCACAGCGATTACTGCTAGAAGCTATACCAGGCGCTTGAAATAATTGCAAGTTAAATCTGGCAGACTGGTTGTACCCAAGTTGATTGATCAACTTGGGTGCATTCATCCTGCCCATACATGGTTTGAATCTCGGCCAGTTCCTGCTAACTCTAGATAGAAATATGCAGGTGTGGGTATGATTAAACCCAACACCATGTTTGACTGAACTTCTTTTAAAAGCCATTTCAGTATTTAGCTTGTGCAAACTTTTTCTGTGGTCTGAGTAGTTTAAGGCTTCTGTCTTACTTAGGCGGCAGCCTGCCAGTCACTGCAATGCCCTAATTTGAACTAAGATAAGTTATTTTTCCTCTGCTCCATCTTTTAACAAAATCGGCTTGATATTTGGATCTTTAACCTCCTTAGCGGTATTCCCGAGCGTGACTCGGGGTGGTTTTTCCATGCTGTTATCGGTAACCCTGAGTCACGCTCGGGGTAGATGTGCAGAGTGTGCAGCGGCACGGCTTACCTTCTCGCAGCATCCACAGACGGTTGCTTACCTTGTCCGTGGATCCAGCGATGCATCCCTGCTGTGTGAGCGAGCGGCGTCCTCGCTCGATTCACACAGTGTCCCCGTGTGCCGCCGAGCTCCGTTCCCTGCGACGTTACGGGGCGGAGAACGGCGCCAGATTCAAAAAAGTAAACAAACACTATACATACGGTATACTGTAATCTTATAGATTACAGTACTGTATGTAAAAAAATACACCCCCCCTTTGTCCCTAGTGGTCTGCCCAGTGTCCTACATGTACTCATATAATAAAAACTGTTCTTTCTGCCTGCAAACGGTAGATTGTCCATAGCAACCAAAAGTGTCCCTTTATGTCCAAAGTGATTTTAGAGCAGCTAGAAAACTGTGATAATAAATTGGAATCACTTGCAGAATTGAGTGATAGCGATTTGTGGGGAAATTTGTAAAAAAAAAGTAATGACAGTGACAATTCTGCAACTGAGCAAATTTCAGTGTTTTTGATTTGATTACATTCTTGAATAATTATTATAGTTACATTATCATTTGTTATTTATAGTTATTTATTATATTATAATTTGATTTTGTTTTTCAAACTTTATCATACCCGGGATGTCTTCTAGACTCTTGTTTGGACAGATTTAAGTGAGTTATTCCTAACAATTGCAGGCCTACAGTATAAAACGCCAAATTTCCATGCAAAAAATTGTACCACTTTTGGTACGTAAATCCAGACAGAATCATACCGCCAGGGAGGTTAAATGCTATTGTCACTCTAGGCGTGCACGGTCTTGCTTTGGATGAAAACAGAATTGGTTTGTGAAAAATCCAGCTTGCAGTGAATTACTCCCTTGCACATATTCAATTTAGCTACAGTTTGGCACTGGAATAGTTTAAATGCCCAGGAGAACAATTCAGCTTCAAACAGAATCACTACGCTCTTTTTCAAATGGTTAAGAACATCTGGAAAATATGTTTCAGTAGAGCTTTTCAAGCAGTAGCAAACGTAACACTTAAAGAATAACACATTTAGATACCTTCAAGTATTAACTCTTAAACTCCACTCATACTGTGTTACTAACTTCTGCCTACACAGAAATGTTTTCCCTACAAAAAACTAAAGTAATTCAATGCAAGGTGTTTAAGTAGTAATTTATGTTGCAGGCCTTAATCTTCCAAAACATAATCTCCAGGTGGCGCAACATTTCTTGCAACGTGATTTTATTTTGTCTCCTAACAAAAAAAAAAAAAGTTGAATCGTATAGTTGCAGGAGAGGAATTTCGAGTTTTTTTTTTTTTTCCTGAAAATTGTGAGCGGGAAAAAAAGATAAAATATACTTCTTGAAGGTGGACTCAGATATGTTGACCCTACTGCATATGATTTAGTATCTCAATCCAGACAGCTGTGTGATCTATATGCTTCAATTCAGTTTGGAGCAGCTGTTTTGTGTTTTCTGTTCAGTGACCCATAACTGTAATGTTGTCTTACAATGTATTATGTCTTGTTTTTAAGTAATATTTTCTTAAGGCCAAATCGTGAAGGAAAAAAACATGTATTTGTTGGTGTGGGTTGAAGGCGATTGGGTCACTGTGTATATTGTTATGCTTGCACCTGTTGCCCTTGTTGATTTCATGAAGTTGGGCGCCTCTGTCATTACCTCTGCTCTGTTCATTCTATTGCTTTTGGACCATGCCACCCTTGTTTTGACATTCTAAAAAGCACAGGAGATGGAGCAGTAAGGAATGGCAGGTGGTTGCCCGACTATATTCATGTTAAGGGGATTCAGAGTAAGTATAAATGGTAGTCACCCTAAATCTAAAATAAACCAAGACTTTTTGAACTGTCAGTGTTTGAAATGTGTAGAATAGTTCTGGTTTACTGATCTTGTGCCGAGTCTGATATTCTTTATCTTGTTCCCATTTTAGCTACCCACTGGGCAGTTGAAGAGTACACATTGCCATAAAGCGTGTTTGGACACCATGTGGCTCTTGTATTGTACAAACCTTTGTTTGCTGCAAAGAAATTGGTTGCCTACTTAATTTATATATAAACGCCAGCAGTGTTCGCTACTTGTGTGTACCTTTTTTACCCTTGCTGTTCCCCTTTCAGTTAAGACCAAATCATTTAAAAAGAAGCATAGTTAATTGGTCATTCTTTTGACTGAGCCTGTACCTTTTGCTAGACTACATAGCATCATGTGCCTTCCAGGTGTGCTTCTTTATAACCTTAACCAGCAAAAATATCCCTTACCCCAATGCTTCCTTCATTACCATTACTGGTATTTACTGTGCAGTTTATAGCAACATTTAACCCAGAATGCTATTTTAATTTCTCTAAATTGTACCACCACAAGATGCTTATAATTCTCTTTAGGGTTATGGTAATGATATCTTTGTTTGTGTTCCTGATTCCATGCCCTTCCACAGCTACTGTTAAATACACGTGCTCTATACCACCAATGAGAGGCTGGTTTCTGAATGCCGCTGAGTTAAAGCAGATCTCCAGTCCCCCCCTCATTAAAAATTAAAAGTCAGCAGCTACAAATACTTTTAATATTCGGGCACTTACTTGGCCAGGGATCCTGTGATTTCGGCATCCCAGCCTACTTTTCAGCCACCACTGCCATTCCTTGTAGGGGAAACTAGCAGTGAAGCCTTGCAGCTTCCCTACTGCACATGCTAAATCTCGCTGTGGTTTTTAATTGGCCCGGCGGCGGTGGAAAGAGGAGGGGGACCAAACTTCTGGGAGACCTTGCCGTGTTGAGGTCTCCAGGAAGTGGGGACAAGTACCTGTCAAAAACGGGCACCTCTCTCCCCCCCCCCCCCCCAAAAGGTGCCAAATATGTGGGGGAAGCAAACAAACAGAGCTTCCCATTTTTGGTGGTGCTCCGCTTTAACTATCAAGGAACACGTGATGCTAGTATAAGCAGCTAGTGTGTGATTCTGCATACTGGCAATAGCCCAAATCTCAGCATTTGGTGAATTCACCCTTTGATAAACTTCTGAGTCTCCCTTCATATATGTATATCCTGGCCAAATCACTACCCTAAACCTTAATTGCTATTAAAAAAAAAAAATAGGAAAAAATTCCTGACGGAGGTTAAAAAAAAAATCATCTTATTGCCTTTCTACTGTCTTGTATTTTTATATACTTTTTGTATAGAAATGTAAGTGTTTTTTTTCTTCTCATGCTTTTAGAAACGCTGCTTTGCCTCATCTCTGTCTGTGACCAAGAAATTAATCCATTGTGGCCTTATTTCTTTTTTTTTTTTTTTTTTAATTCCTCCTTGATGTGAATAGTTTAATGGAATTCATGTTTTAGAGTTTGAGGACTTGTTGCACCCAGAATGTTAATGAGTTTTAGTATTGTCATACCCTTGTGGGGAGGTGTTTGTATCTGTTACATGCCCAAATTCAACTCTGCAATTTTGCTTGTGTACTTTAATTCATTGAAAATATGTATTACAATTACCAAAGGTGTACTTTTTTTTTCCCAACTTTTAAATTTATGTAAACATGGACAAATAGAGGGGTAGACCAGCATAGAAGATCAATGTTAACTGTACATATCAAGCGCATTTGAATCACCAGCAGAACTTTGCCCATATTTTCACCCAAACACTACAAGGCATTGTATATTGTTGTGCCTATTGACAGACTTTCATGATGCTGTATCTCTAGCGCTGTCTTCCATAGTTTGTGTCCTCGGTCTGGAGAAGTATAGCTTGTGTTCTATGTTAAGTGTGTTCAGGCACCTTAACTCTCATTAGTCTGCTGCACTGTATCCACGTGTGGAGTTTTCTGTGTTGAATCTGTGAATTTTTATGCTTAGCAGCTAACATCATTTTTTTCTACTAGCTGAACAGATGGACATTTCTATCTTGCCATGGTTTCCACTGCTGCTGCTGGACTTGGTGGTGTTAAACGTACTTATAATACGCCTTTCTTTTAAAAACCTCTTAAGAATTGTTTGCTATTGAACTGCCAGATATTTACATGTGTACGCTTTTGCCAATTTTGCACCAGCGCCATGGATCTTATTTGTTACTGCTGGTTTCCCTGAAATAGGGCTGCAGAATCCAGATGTATGAACATGAGCAGTTGTATTGTGCTAGCTTGATGAAGGTTATACCAAATAATTCTGCAAATGCTTGTTAGAGATGGCAGGTTTCAATTGAGTGTGTGTGTGTGACTTATGTTGTGTGGAACAAATGGAAATGCCTTTTATGTGCCAGATATTTTTATTTTTTTTTCCTTTGTGACTTTCAAGTAGGGTTGATTCTGTAAGGATGTAGCCTGTCTACTTTGTGGAATACTAGCCATACCGCTAGTTTCTAAAGAGCATGCTTGGCACATATGGTGGCTGCCTCTGCTATAAAGTGGTCACAGGTACCTTATAAATAGCGTTGTTTTTTTGTTTGTTTTTTAACCAAATGAGTGCCTCCAGTGTGAAGCACAACTAGCGCGCAGAAGGCTTTAAAAGGACTCTTATTTAGATTCTTACCTGTTTGATAACTTTCTGATCGCCTCCTGAACAAATTCATGTACTTATCCTGGCACAGGAAATGTTTGTATGACTTTGCTGTGATTGCCCTGTGGCTTAAGTGTTTAAGAGCGCTGTTAAAATCAGACTTAACAGCCAGGCAAGAATCTTAATGACTGATCCCTTTAAGAATGAAATGCACCAGAAATTAATTTTGGACTGGGCAGTAATAAAGGCATTGTTTGGCATTGTTTGGCATTATTTATACCTACCAAGCCCTACTTCGAAGATCCCCAATTGTGATGTTCCTGTATTAACTCCCTCCCCCGTTGCTTTCAGTGAGGTGGGTCAACACTTGTGGTGCTGAGGAGTTAAGTATGACATCAAGTGCTTTCATTTCTCTCCAGCCATCATGCAAACTGTTGGGAGGTGTAGTCCTTTATTTAAGGAGTCAGTCAACCAAAGTCTAAATTCAAGTAATAGTTGCTTGAGAGTTGAATGACCCACTAGCGCCTTATATTTATATTAGGATCTCGGCCCAACACAACCATTACAATATAGTCCTGCTCTTCCCGAAATTTCTTGCATATTGTATGAAAAATTCAGCAAGATGTGGGAGTGCTGAGACGTTGAGTTCTTGTCACCGAATTTCATAAGAAAAATAAAAAGCCTGGGTATTTAAATTCAACTCATGAACATCAACTAGAGAATAAATTATATGGTTATGAGTGGACTGACTCTTTAAATTAGTCGGGGTTGCTGGGTAACCCTTTTAGAACTGAATATGTTTAAAAAAAAAAAAATGTTTCCTTTCTATAATATTGCTACTATTTTAGTGATTATTTTGGATAGGTAGTCTGCTGTTATGGTTCTTGTATGTATGTATGTATGTATGTATGTATGTCTTGTAAAGAAGCCAGCTTTGTTTTCAGTCCTCAAAAGTTGTGGTGTTCTGTGCACATGGTTCCTTAGCAATAAAATAGAATTTGGCAACCTTATTACTTTTTTTTTTCATGAGTATCTGCTCGGTTAAATTTCCATCAAGAGAAAACTTCCTGCAGCAGTCTCAATAAAAAAGTGAAATGCAAACCATTTTAAGAGTGTTATTTTGTATGCTTTCTTTGATTTTTGCTGTTTCATAAAGCACAACCTATAGAACAGAATGACTAACAGTTGTTAAAAGCTTGCCATCATTAGTCTTGCATAACATAAACCAGATCTTTAATCTGGATTCAAGGTGCACTCTCTCCTCTAAGCCTTCGTAGAAAGGTTACATTTTTATACCGTTGTGTCTAATCCTGTAACTGTTTTTATTTGTGTATATATTTTTTGACAATTTTACACATTAAATTTTGTTAATGCTCTATTTCCACAGATGAGTGTGTCCTATTCCTTTTGTATGAAGGATGCTTCTGTTAATACTGTGTTCTTTGAAGGTTAATTAAAAAAAAAAAAGTTTTACAGTTCATGTTGCTTTATGTTCGCACTTGTATAGGTTTCCTATTACATTTTAGACTTCAACAACTTTCCACAAGTAAACGGATGATACAAGGTGCCTACTGTGGGCTTTTTTTAAAGTGGTTGTAAACCCCTTCATATACCCAGTGATGTGAACAGCCTCAAATGATAGAAATTAAACAAATCCTCCTACATAGGTTTTACTTTTTTATCTTCTCTCTAATACTTCTTAAAAAGGCAGATCGTGTTAAATCTTTCTTCATCTGTCAGCTCAGTGAGAGATTGCTGTTACAATGTGAGAGCTGATTGGAGTAAAGCAGTGGCGGCTGGTGCTCAAAATTTTTGGGGGGGCGCAAACGAAAAAAAAAAATATTGCAGCCTCACTGTGCCCATCACATGCAGCCACTGTGCCATGCCACCAAATGCAGCCACTGTGCCACCAAATGCAGCCACTGTGCCATGCCACCAAATGCAGCCACTGTGCCATCAATTGTCACCACTGTGCCATGCCATCAAACACAGAAACTGTGCCATCAATTGTCACCACTGTGCCATGCCATCAATTGTCACCACTGTGCCATGCCATCAAACACAGCAACTGTGCCATCAATTGTCACCACTGTGCCATGCAACACAGCAACTGTGCCATCAATTGTCACCACTGTGCCATGCCATCATATGCAGTCACTGTGCCATCAATTGTCACCACTGTGCCATGCCATCAAACGCCACCACTGTGCCATCAATTGTCACCAATGTGCCATGCCATCAAACGCAGCTACTGTGCCCATCAATTGTCACCAATGTGCCATGCCATCAAACGCAGCTACTGTGCCCATCAATTGTCACCAATGTGCCATGCCATCAAATGCAGCTACTGTGCCCATCAATTGTCACCAATGTGCCATGCCATCAAACGCAGCTACTGTGCCCATCAATTGTCACCAATGTGCCATGCCATCATATGCAGTCACTGTGCCATCAATTGTCACCACTGTGCCATGCCATCATATGCAGTCACTGTGCCATCAATTGTCACCACTGTGCCATGCCATCAAATGCAGTCACTGTGCCATCAATTGTCACCACTATGCCATGCCATCAAATGCAGTCACTGTGCCATCAATTGTCACCACTGTGCCATGCCATCAAACGCCACCACTGTGCCATCAATTGTCACCACTGTGCCATGCCATCATATGCAGTCACTGTGCCATCAATTGTCATCACTGTGCCATGCCATCATATGCAGTCACTGTGCCATCAATTGTCACCACTGTGCCATGCCATCATATGCAGTCACTGTGCCATCAATTGTCACCACTGTGCCATGCCATCATATTCAGTCACTGTGCCATCAATTGTCACCAATGTGCCATGCCATCATATGCAGTTACTGTGCCATCAATTGTCACCACTGTGCTATGCCATCATATGCAGTCACTGTGCCATCAATTGTCACCACTTGTGTCACCAATTGTGCCATGCCATCAAAAGCAGCTACTGTGTCCATCAATTGTCACCAATGTGCCATGCCATCAAAAGCAGCTACTGTGTCCATCAATTGTCACCACTGTGCCATGCCATCAAATGCAGTCACTGTGCCATCAATTGTCACCACTGTGCCATGTCATCAAACGCAGTCACTGTGCCATCAATTGTCACCTCTGTGCCATGCCATCAAATGCAGTCACTGTGCCATCAATTGTCACCACTGTGCCATGCCATCAAATGCAGTCACTGTGCCATCAATTGTCACCACTGTGCCATGCCATCAAACGCCACCACTGTGCCATCAATTGTCACCACTGTGCCATGCCATCAAATGCAGTCACTGTGCCATCAATTGTCACCACTGTGCCATGCCATGAACGCCACCACTGTGCCATCAATTGTCACCACTGTGCCATGCCATCATATGCAGTCACTGTGCCATCAATTGTCACCACTGTGCCCCATGCCACTGTGCTCATTGTCGCCTCTGTGCCCCATGCTGCCACTGTGCCCCATGCTGCCACTGTGCCCCATGCTGCCACTGTGCCCCATGCTGCCACTGTGCCCCATGCTGCCACTGTCCCTGTAAAAAAAATCACTTACCTGACGCTTCCATGTCCTCCCTCGATGTCTTCTGCCGCCGTGGAGAAGCTTCAGCCAATCAGGTTCCTGAAAACCAGAATCCGGGAACCTGATTGGCTGAAACGGCTGTCAGTCTAATGCAAGGACCGCAGGTTGCCTGCGCTCCGAGCATAGACTTTCGAGAGCCGGAGGGCGGCACTGAAAAAGCCTATCAGAGCCGCTGGCTTTGATAGGCAGTTGCCCTCAGCCAACCAGCTGCCGCTATTCGGGTAACCGGCGTCCCATGTCCGGTTATACGAATAGACCAGGCAGCTGGCAACAGTAACACACGTCCAATGCATAGCATTGAACGTGTGTTACTTGCGAGAGGGGGTGGCGCTGCAGCGCCCTCTATAGACGGCCGCCAGAACTTCAGCTAAAATGTCAAAATGACATTTTAGCCGAATAAAAGTTCTTAAAGGGCCCGTTTTTGTTTTTTTTTCTTGTGACTGCGGGAGGGGGGGCGGCGCCCGTGCGCCCATATGGGCGGGCCGCCACTGGAGTAAAGGAACACACCCCCTTCACGCACAGCAGGATGGCGTTTTGAATAGACTACCTCTGTTCTGAGCTCCCTTCCGAACTAAAATGTTATCTCGTGTCTGGAAATCTTCCCAAAAGTGACTCATGCTAATAGAGGAATGAAGTACTAAAGAGAAACAACACTTGGAGAGAGATGTAAACAGTTATATGTGCTTTTCTCAGATTCCATGACTGAGGTTTACAACCACTTCCATACCGGGCCTATTCTGGCGCTTCTCTCCATGATTTTTTTGCTAGAAAATTACTCAAGACCCCCAAACATGTTTTTTTAGCAGACACCCTAGGCAATATAATGGCGATCGTGGCAACTTGTTACACTGTATTTGCGCAGCAATTTTTCAAATGCAAAAAGTTGCATGAATTTAAAAATTACAAAACCGTAAAGAGCCCATTTTTTTTTATATTTGTTTTAATGTGTCACGTAAACATCCAAAATGTTACTTTAAAAGTGCGAACGTTCGTGGAATTGGCCTGTCCATTAAGAGTGCCTTTTACTGGCAACTATTCACTGTGAGTTGTCTTAAAGGGGTTGTAAAGGTAAGTTTTTTCACCTTTATGCATTAAGGTGAAAAAACACCTGCTGATTAGTAGGCCCCCCTTTACTTACCTGACCCCTCGAAAGTCCCACAGCCTGAATGCGTAGGCTTCTTGGCCGTCTTCCCAGCTCATTCATTGATTGAAAGCAGCGCAGCCATTGGCTTGTGCTGCTGTCAATCTCATCCAATGACGCGGTGCGTCGGGGGCAGGGCAAAGGGATAGTCGGCAGCTATGGCCGCTGCCGTATCACGGAAGCGCGCCCGCAATAACGCCATGCAAGCTCACTCGCATTGAAGGTGTTGCGTCCTTGCGGAGGGGTTGCCGAGACAGCCACCGAGGGACACAGAAGACCAGGTTCGGGGCCACTCTGTGCACAGTGGAGGTAAGTAGAACATGTTTGTTATTTAAAAAAATATATATATTTTTTAATCTGTAGTGATCCTTTTAATGTAGTCTAATCATTTCAGTAGGCTGCCAGCACATCACAATGCACTAGGCCACTTTGCTGATCCACACTAGAATGCAGGGTTGTGTTACTTTGTGGTGTGCAATGTCAGTGTGGTGCTTTAGTACGTTGGGTGCTATTAAAAATGATTAGCACCACATTTATTCATGGTGCTTTGCAGTAATTAAGCCTAAAACAACATACATGTGTCAAACTGGCCTACAGAAATTACACTGGACAGTGACATGAAAGTTAGCAGGGCTTAGCAGTTAAATCAGTTGATTTCAAGTCCCAGTAGAAAAATTCAAGTAGAGCAAACGGGATGTTTACTTTTAGAAAGTTTAAAACTAAGTGAGGTCCACTTTAACAGGGACATAAGTAATAATCTTCTGAGCTCCCATGATATAGAGGGTATCTGTTGTAATATAAACTTAAGAGTGGCCATTACTAATGTTGAAGCACACAGCTGAATATTTAGATGATTGATTGACTGGTTACTTCCTGGAGGAGAACACGAGTTACAAAAAAAGGCAACCCAGTGATGGTCTAACCTGCCATCTGCAACAACCAACTCATTTTTTTTGTTTACACTTCGGAGTTTTGACCGAAGATGGCATCTTGGGTCCAGTTTTTATTTTTTTCTGTTGGATTTTCTTTCCCCTCTTCAATAAAATTGCTGGCTGGTTGATGAGCTGGCAGTTGCCTGTACTATATGCAGATTGGCTGCATATTCTACTCATATGACTAATTTGTTAAAAGCTGTTTTGTTGCAGTGCCTTGACTGCCCACTTCTCCCCAGAAGAATTGGATTTCCAGGTTTCTCCATGAGACACTTTGCCCAGGTAGTATGCATGTTCTTTCCCCTCAGATGCTGTTTGAGTTAGCTCTTCTCTGGTTAAACTTGCAGCCACTGTTGTGGCCTCTCTGGATGGCAGCTGGATCCTCAGCCGCCATTGTTGATTTGAGCTCCTGCCCTTAACTCTTGCATTTCTGACCAGAGTCGGGAAGTCTTGGGGAGGCCCTATGTCTACTAGAGAACTGCACAGTCAGGTGCTCTGGCTTCTCTGGGAGGTACTTTGGTTTTTATTGCTTCTGGTTAGTACCAACTTGTAACTCCAGCAACTGGTCTCCTTGGTTCCCACACTGACAGAGTGATATTAAAAGGGATGCTACACTGTGGTAAGTGTGTATCTGTCCCAACTTTTTGACATGTTTCTGCCATCAATTTTTTTTTTTTAAAAGGATATATTTTATAAACATTTGACATGTTTTCTATTGTAAATAAATTATGGGTTTATGAGATTGCAAATCATTCTGTTATGTGAAATTTAAAAATTGATTAGTCTTGATGTTACATAGTCAGGTTGAAAAAAAGACACAAGTCCATCCAGTTCAACCATTAAAAAAATAATAAAACAAAATAAAACACAGTACAATCCCATACACCCAACTCCATACCCACAGTTGATCCAGAGGAAGTAAAAAAAAAAAAAACAGCAGAGCATGATCCAATCAGGAAGGAATTTTTTTCCCCTCCTGTAGCAAACAGGAGGGGAAAAAAATTCCTTCCTGATCCCCGAGAGGCAATCGGGTTTACCCTGGATCAACTTTACCTACAAATCTAGGTACTTAGTTATATTACGTGCATTTAGGAAATAATCCAGGCCCTTCTTAAATCAATCTACTGAGCTGGCCAGAACCACCTCTGGAGGGAGTCTGTTCCACATTTTCACAGCTCTTACTGTGAAGAAACCTTTCCGTATTTGGAGGTGAAATCTTTTCCTCCAGACGTAAACAGTGCCCCCTTGTCCTCAGTGTTGACCTTAAAGTGAATAACTCAACACCAAGTTCACTATATGGACCTCTTATATATTTGTACATGTTGATCATATCCCCCCTTATTCTCCTCTTCTCAAGAGTGAATAAATTCAGTTTTTAATCTTTCCTCATAGCTGAGCTCCTCCATGCCTCTTATCAGTTTGGTTGCCCTTCTCTGCACTTTCTCCAGTTCTCCGATATCCTTTTTGAGAACTGGTGCCCAAAACTGGACTGCATATTCCAAAAGAGGTCTTACTAATGATTTGTACAGGGGCAAAATGATATCGCTCTCTCTGGAGTCCATACCTCTCTCAATACAAGAAAGGACTTTGGAAACCGCAGCTTGGCATTGCATGCCATTATTGAGCTTATGATCAACTAAAACCCCCCAGATCCTTCTCCACTACAGATCCCCCCCCAGTTGTACTCCCCCTAGCATGTATGATGCATGCATATTCTTACCCCCCAAGTGCATAACTTTACATTTATCAACATTAAACCTCATCTGCCAATTAGACAGAGCATTGAGTTTGGCTTGTAAATTGGAGACATCCTGCAAGGACGTTATTCCACTGCATAGCTTGGTGTCATCTGCAAAGACAGAAATGTTACTTTTGATCTCAGACCCAATATCCTTTATAAATATATTGAAAAGTAAGGGTCACAACACTGAACCTTGGGGTACACGGCTGATAACCTTGGACCATTCAGAGTAAGAATCATTAACCACGACTCTCCTTCAGCCAGTTGTGTATCCATTTACAAACTGCTATATCCAATCCTGTAGACCTTGCCTTACACATGAGCCGTGTGTGGGGAACTGTATCGAACGCTTTTGCAAAATCCAAGTATACCACGTCCATCCCCACACCTCTGTCCAAGGTTTTACTTGCCTCTTCATAAAAGGAAATCAGGTTTGTCTGACAACTTCTGTCTTTCATGAATCCATGCTCTCTGCTGCTTAAATAGTTTGTTTCCAGCAAGAACCCATCCATGTGGTCTTATATTAAACGTTCCAGTATCTTCCCAACTATAGAAGTTAAACTAACAGGTCTATAGTTACTTGGTAAAGACTTTGATCCCTTTTTAAATATAGGCACCACATTGTCCCTGCACCAATCCAGTGGTACTATTCCTGTCATTAATGAGTCCCTAAATATTAGATACAGTGGCTTTGAAATTTCAGAGCTCAATTCTTTTAGGATCCGTGGATGGATGCCATCTGGTCCAGGTGCTTTATCCACCTTTATTCTGTCTAAATATTTCTGGACCATATCACTTTTGAGCCATTGTGGATTTGGGGCTGTGTCACTCCCACCCCCATTATGGACATGAGCTCCCCCATGCTCCATTGTATACACAGAGCTGAAGAAAGCACCCTAGGGAATAAAATGGCGGTCATTGCAAAGTTTTATCTCGCACGGTATTTACGCAATCATTTTTCAAATGCCTTTTTTTTTGTAAAAAAAAATTGTTTCATGAATTAAAAAAATAACAAAACAGTAAAGTTAGCCCAATTTTTTTGTATTATGTGAAAGATTGTTACACCGAGTAAATAGATACCCAACATGTCACGCTTTAATTATGCGCACACTCATGGAATGGCACCAAACTTCGGTACTCAAAAATCTACATAGGCAACGCTTTATTTTTTTTACAGGTTACCAGTTTAGAGTTAGCGGAGATCTAGTGCTAGATTAGTTGCTGGCACTCTAACGCACGCGGCGATACCTCACTTATGTGGTTTAAACGGCGTTTGCATATGTCGGTGGGACTTACGTGTGCGTTCGCTTCTGCACGCGAGCTATCGGGGACAGGGGCGTTTTTAATATTTTTTTTTTTTATCTTTTATTTATTTTTTTGACTTTTTTATTTTTACACTTTTTTTTCAATTTTTTTTCACTTTTATTCCTATTACAAGGAATGTAAACATCCCTTGTAATAGGAAATGTGTGACAGGTCCTCTTTAAGAAGAGATGGGGGGTCAATAAGACCTCACATCTCTCCTCCAGGCTGGAAACCATGAGATCGGTGAAAAAAAATTCACAGATCTCATGAATGGTGGCTTAAAGCCGCAATAGCGGCTTTGTTTACTTACGGGGACCCGGGCGTGACATCATCACATCGCGCCAGGGTCCTCCGACGGTCATAGAGATGACTGGACCATCTGGTCACCAGTCATCTCTATGCTTCCTGCCGACGATTCGTTCTCCGGGCCCCCGAAGGCACGGGAGAGCCGGGAGAAGCACCGGATGGCGGCGGGAGGGGGATGTCCCCTCCCGCGGCCTGTAAGAACGATCAAGCGGTGGAACCGCCGCTATGATCATTGATCATTCTTAGATTGTGCAGAATCGCCGGCTGAAGAAGAGGATATCTGGATGATGCCTCTGGCTGCAGGCATCATTCAGATATCCACCCGCAAATCCCAGGCCGTCAATTGACGGCCACTTAGAATGGTAGATCCTATCTCAGGCCGTCAATTGTATATGGCTAGGTATTGAAGTGGTTAATATATTTAAAGAATTTTTGGGGGTTTGTCCGATCTTTTGCAATCTGTCGTTCATTTTGAATTTTTGCATCCTTGATTTTCTTTTTACATATTCTATTATATTCTTTGTAACATTTAAACGACACTAGTATTCCTTCATTTTTATATTTTTTAAAAGCTATTTTCTTATTGTTTATAGCTTTTTTAACTTTGATCGTGAGCCTTTTAAACGTATTGCCCATGGGAATATACTTTGCAGTGAGGTTCCAAAGAGTCTTTTTAAAGAATTCCCATTTCTGTTCTGTGTTCATCGGTGCCAATATTCCCTCCCAGTCCAAGTCCTGGAGAGCAGTCCTCATCCTTTGAAAATTTGCTCTCTTGAAATTAAGTGTTTATCTTTCCTGTATGTATTTCTTGCTTATAGTTAACAATAAATTAAATCATGTTATGATCACTGCTACCCAGGTGTTCCTTTATCTGAACATTAGTAATAAGCTCTGCATGGTTTGAGATTACCAGGTCCAACAGAGCATCATTCCTAGTTGGGGCCTCAATAAACTGGACCATAAACTTGTCCTGCAATAGGTTTTTAAATGTTTGTCCTTTTAACTGTCCCAGAAATTCCATGATTCCAGTCAATTTCTGGGTAGTTAAAATCCCCCATTATTATCACTGTCGCAGCCCTTGCAGCTCTTTCCATCTGTGCAAGGAGCCGAGTCTCCACCTCCTCATTAACATTGGGTGGTCTATAACAAACTCCAATGATTAACTTTGAACTACGCACATCTGTATGCAGTTCCACCCATAATGCTTCAACTTCATCACACTCTCCATCAACCAAGTCCTCTTTCACGCTCGCTTTGAGGTCACTTCTGACATAGAGACAGACCCCTTCCACCTTTCCTTTTTACCCTGTCTTTCCGAAAGAGAGCATAGCCAGGCATATTAACAACCCAGTCATGTGAGGATTGAAGCCAAGTTTCAGCAATACCGATTACATCATAGCTCTCCTCATGCACCAGAGCTTCCAACTCACCTGTTTTGCTTGGCAGGCTTCTGGCATTGGTGAACAAACACTTAAATGGCACTATAATTTCCAATGGCTGTTTGCAACATGGGAACTTTCTTGTCACCTGCCATAACCCCACCTCCATCTATCCCCATTCCACTCTCCATTAATGTCTGACCCCTAACTGACCTGTGTGCCCGATGTAATTCTAGTTCACCCTCCCCCTCAAGTCTAGTTTAAATACTACTCCAGCATTCCCCTAAACCTCTCCCCCAGCACAGCAGACCCCCTTCCATTCAAGTGCAAACCATCTTTAGCATATAGGTTGCACCCCAATGAAAAGTCAGCCCAGTGCTCTAGAAACCCAAATCTCTCCTTCCTACACCAGGTCTTTAGCCATGCATTCAGCTCTCTAATCTCCCCCTGCCTTTCCTGTGTTGCGCATGGCACAGGCAATATTTCAGAGAATATCACCTTGGAGGTCTTTCCCTTCATCTTGCAGCCTAGTTCTTTAAATTGATTCTTAAGGAGCCTCCACCTTCCATGTATACTGTCATTGGTTCCAACGTGGACCAAGACAGCTGGGTCATGCCCAGCCCCTACCACTAATTTATCCACCCTGTCCACCACATGCCGAACCCTGGCACCAGGGAGACAGCAAACCATTCGGTTGAGGCGATCCTGGGGACAAATTATTCTATCAGTCCTTCTGATTATAGAATCCCCTATTACCAACTGTCTAGGCCTACCTGCACTCCCCTCACCACTTCTACTAGATGGGTTGCTCTCCCGGCTGTTAGGGGTAGCAGTAACATCTAGGGCTGCCACCTCTGTGTTTGCCTCCTCCACATATTCACCCAACTTGGCAAATTTGTTTTGATGCACAAATAGATGATTGTTCTTCCTTTTCTGCAAGCCCCTTCCACTCCCTCTAACTACATTAACCCATCTTCCTATCTGATAAAACTGACTTGCCCCTCCACCCTCCACATCAACCCTACTGACTTTCAAGGTTGTCCTTTCTGCCCAGTGTTGCAACTTGCTCCTCCAGATCTCTAATGCAAGCTTCTAGAAGGGCAACCTGCTCACATCTGTCACAGCGGTATCCATCCTGGAGCTGTTGCACCAATTTTGCATACATGTGGTGCACTGAGCAAAACCTTCAACCCTGCTAGCACACATTTCCCAGTTACAATATAATTACTTGTAGGAAGTTTAAGATGTTACTTACAGTTTAGAAGACTCCAGTCTTAACTCCTGTTTTTTAACATACATGTATGATTACTGCATTCAGTGACACTGTGACAGGGGGGAGGGGGGCGCAATCGCAAGGGGTTAATGTGACTATGTGTAGTGTGTGTCAGTGTAGTGTTAGTGCAGACTTACTGTGCGATGTGATCTCTCCTCAGCGGTGGTTGAAAAAAACGCTGAGGGGAGAGATCACATCGCTTCCTGTGTTTACACAGGAGGAGGAAGTGCAGGCAGGGGAGCGCGCGGATTGGCTGGGAGCGATCCGGAGGGGGCGGACAAAAACGAATAGCCGCCCCCTCATCCCGGATCGCTCGGCCAGCTACAGGGACTGCCGTATGAAGGGGGGGTCCGATCGAACCCCCTCAAGGCACCAACGTATATATACGTTGATGTGCCTGTCGGTGCCATTCTGCCGACGTAAATGTACATGCGGCGGTCCTTAACCAAACAAAATCCGCGTCCTTTTTTCCCCACAAATAGAGATTTCTTTTGGTGGTATTTGATCACCTCTGCGGTTTTTATTTTTTGCGCTATAAACAAAAATAGAGCGACAATTTTGAAAAAAAATGCAATATTTTTTACTTTTTGCTATAATAAATATCCCCCAAAAATATATAAAAAAAACATTTTATTTCCTCAGTTTAGGCCAATACGTATTCTTCTACATATTTTTCATTAAAAAAAATCATAATAAGCGTTTGGTTTGCGCAAAAGTTATAGCGTTTACAAAATAGGGGGTAGTTTTATGTCATTTTTATTAACCACTTCAATACCGGGCTTTTATACCACCTCCATACCGGGCCTATTCTGCCACTTTTCTCCTACATGTACAAATCCTCATTCTTTTGCTAGAAAATTACGCAGTACCCCCAAACATTATATATGTTTTTTTAGCAGACACCCTAGGGAATAAAACGACGGTCATTGCAACGTTTTATCTCGCACGGTATTTACGCAATCAATTTTCAAACGCCTTTTTTTGTGTCATGAATTAAAAAAACAACAAAACAGTAACATTAGCCCAATTTTTTTTTGTATTATGTGAAAGATTGTTACACCGAGTAAATAGATACCCAACATGTCATGCTTTAATTATGCGCACACTCATGGAATGGCGCCAAACTTCGGTACTCAAAAATCTACATAGGCAACGCTTTTTTTTTTTTTTTTTTTATACAGGTTACCAGTTTCGATTTACAGAGGAGATCTAGTGCTAGATTAGTTGCTGGAATTTTAACGCACGCGGCGATACCTCGCTTATGTGGTTTAAATGGCGTTTACATATATCGGCGGGACTTGCGTGTGCGTTCGCTTCTGCACGCGAGCTATCGGGGACAGGGGCGTTTTAATCTTTTTTTTTTTACTTATTTTTTTATTTTATTTTTACACTTTTTTTCAAAAAAAATTCTCCACTTTTATTCCTATTACAAGGAATGTAAACATCCCTTGTAATAGGAAATGTGTGTGACAGGTCCTCTTTAAGGAGAGATGCGGGGTCAATAAGACCTCACATCTCTCCTCCAGGCTGGAAACCATGAAAAAATTCACCGATCTCATGAATGGTTGCTTACAGCCGCAATTGCGGCTTTCTTTACTTACGGGGACCCGGGCGTGACGTCATCACATCGCGCCCGGGTCCTCCGACGGTCATTGAGATGACTGGTCATCTCAATGCTTCCTGCCGACGCCAGATGATTCGTTCTCCGGGCCCCCGAAGGCATGGGAGAGCCCAGAGAAGCACCGGATGGCAGTGGGAGGGGGGGATGTTCCCTCCCGCGGCCTGTAAGAACGATCAAGCGGTGGAACCGCCGCTATGATCATTCTTATGTCGTGCAGAATCGCCGGCTGAAGAAGAGGATATCTGGATGATGCCTCTGGCTGCAGGCATCATTCAGATATTCACCTGCAAAGCCCAGGTGGGAGATCCCATCTCTGGCCGTCAATTGTCAATGGGCCAGTATTGAAGTGGTTAATATTTTTATTTTTTACTAGTAATGGCGGCGATCAGCATTTTTTTTTCAGTACTGCGACATTATGGCTGGCACTTCGGACACTTTTGACACATTTTTGGGACCATTGGCATTTTTATAGCGATCAATGCTATAAAAATGCATTGGATTACTATAAAAATGCCATTGGCAGTGAAGGGGTTAACACTAGGGGGCAGGGAAGGGGTTAAGTGTGTTCTAACTGTATGGGGGGGTGGCCTCACTAGGAGAAATCACTGATCTTCTGTTCATACATTGTATGAACAGAAGATTAGCGTTTCCCCCGCTGACAGGACCGGGAGCTTTGTGTTTACACACATAGCTCCCGATCCTTGCTCTGTAACGAGCGATTGCGCGTGCCCGGCGGTGATTGTGCCTGCCGGGCGCGGGACTCGGGGGCGTGCGCGCGGGCGCCCCCTAGTGGCCCGCTTTAAAGCAGATGTATAGCTACGGGCTCTTACCCAGGAGAGCCGACCTGCCGCAGTAAAATGATGGCGGCAGGTTGGCAAGCAGTTAAAGAATCCACTTCTGTTTAGAAAATCCTCATGTGAGCCACCATCAGCTGTTGGCTCTTTAAAAAAACTCAGATCACATACCAGCTAGCCTACAACAAAACCGAATTGACCTTGTTTAACGGTTCATGTTTAAAAAACAGAGTACCCATTTGTAAACATATGTGTTGGCCACAGTGGCCAAGTCAAGGCACCCCAGTTTACTGAGTCTCCCAAATTGGAACACATATAGATTAAGGGCAGGTGTGCCCACTCCCCCTCAAAGGTATAGGGGTATAGCAAGGACACAATGGCAGCTAAAAAAAATTCTGTGTGCCTACACCAAGCCACACACAATGGCAACCACCCCAACCTATAACTAACCTTTACTGAAAAAGCTAGTTATAAGTTGGGGTGGTTGCCATTGGGTTGCACTGATCTGTCTTTCTATCTCAGTTCTTGATCACTTAATGGTGATTTTTTTAAAGGTTTTTTTTTTTTTTTTTTCGAAATAAGTTCCTCTAAGCTAGTGCATTGTTGGTTCACTTACCTTTTCCTTCGATTTCCCTTCTAAATGTTTTTTTTTCATTGTCTGAATTTCTCACTGTTCCTTCTCAGTAAGCTTTCCACCATCATCCGAGCAGTGGAAAGTCATTTAGAACAGCTTACAGAACACCTTACTAAGGAGGAACAGAAAGTGAGAAATTCAGACAAAGAAAAAAAACGGTAAAGGTAAGTGAACCAACAATGCACTAGCTTAAAGGAACCTATTTAGAAAATAAAAAAAACAAACCTTTACAACCCCTTTGTCTTTTTCTTTTCCGTAGTTCTATGGAAATTGCTGAAAGTAAATTTTTTTTTTTTTTCTTTTACGAAGTCGTCCTTTTAACAAGATATTGCTCACATACAATCTAGGCATACTTACAATTAAACCCCAATATTTTTTTTTTTACAGCTTAGACTAGGGATGCACCGAAAAGATTGGCATCGATATCGCATCGTTACCGATACCAAGCATTTGCATGAGTATTGGTACTCGTGCAAATGCGCTGATACATGTTTTGTCGGACCAGGCGTCCTCAAGCTCAGCAGTGAGCCTCACAGGTGATCAGTGCAGTGGTGGGGGCAGTTAAAAGCACCAATCTCCCTGTGTGGCGTTTGTGACAGCCCCCTCCCCCTTGCAGCTGTCTGGTGCTTTATTGAAATCTATACAGGGAGATCTGTGCTTTTTAACTGCCCCCCACCACTGCACTGATCACCCTAGATTTGTCCCCGGTGTCGTCCTCCCTCTCTCTGGGTCGCCGCGTCGTCCTCCCTCTCTCTGGGTCGCCGCGTCGTCTTCCCTCTCTTTGGGTCGCCGCGTCGTCTTCCCTCTCTCTGGGTCACCGCGTCGTCTTCCCTCTCTCTGGGTCACCGCGTCGTCTTCCCTCTCTCTGGGTCGCCGCGTCGTCTTCCCTCTCTCTGGGTCGCCGCGTCGTCTCCTCCCTCTCTCTGGGTCGTCGCGTCGTCTTCCCCCCTCTCTCTGGGTCGCCGCGTCGTCTTCCTCCCTCTCTCTGGGTCGCCGCGTCGTCTTCCCTCTCTCTGGGTCGTCGCGTCGTCGTCGTCGCGTCGTACCTCTCTCTGCGTCGTCTTCCCACCGCGTCGTCTTCCTCCCTCTCTCTGGTCGTCGTCGCGTCGTCTCCCCCCTCTCTCTGGGTCGTCGCGTCGTCTTCCTCCCCCCTCTCTCTGGGTCGTCGCGTCGTCTTCCTCCCCCCTCTCTCTGGGTCGTCGCGTCGTCTTCCTCCCCCCTCTCTCTGGGTCGTCGCGTCGTCTTCCTCCCCCCTCTCTCTGGGTCGTCGCGTCGTCTTCCTCCCCCCTCTCTCTGGGTCGTCGCGTCGTCTTCCTCCCCCCTCTCTCTGGGTCGTCGCGTCGTCTTCCTCCCCCCTCTCTCTGGGTCGTCGCGTCGTCTTCCTCCCCCCTCTCTCTGGGTCGTCGCGTCGTCTTCCTCCCCCCTCTCTCTGGGTCGTCGCGTCGTCTTCCTCCCCCCTCTCTCTGGGTCGTCGCGTCGTCTTCCTCCCCCCTCTCTCTGGGTCGTCGCGTCGTCTTCCTCCCCCCTCTCTCTGGGTCGTCGCGTCGTCTTCCTCCCCCCTCTCTCTGGGTCGTCGCGTCGTCTTCCTCCCCCCTCTCTCTGGGTCGTCGCGTCGTCTTCCTCCCCCCTCTCTCTGGGTCGTCGCGTCGTCTTCCTCCCCCCTCTCTCTGGGTCGTCGCGTCGTCTTCCTCCCCCCTCTCTCTGGGTCGTCGCGTCGTCTTCCTCCCCCCTCTCTCTGGGTCGTCGCGTCGTCTTCCTCCCCCCTCTCTCTGGGTCGTCGCGTCGTCTTCCTCCCCCCTCTCTCTGGGTCGTCGCGTCGTCTTCCTCCCCCCTCTCTCTGGGTCGTCGCGTCGTCTTCCTCCCCCCTCTCTCTGGGTCGTCGCGTCGTCTTCCTCCCCCCTCTCTCTGGGTCGTCGCGTCGTCTTCCTCCCCCCTCTCTCTGGGTCGTCGCGTCGTCTTCCTCCCCCCTCTCTCTGGGTCGTCGCGTCGTCTTCCTCCCCCCTCTCTCTGGGTCGTCGCGTCGTCTTCCTCCCCCCTCTCTCTGGGTCGTCGCGTCGTCTTCCTCCCCCCTCTCTCTGGGTCGTCGCGTCGTCTTCCTCCCCCCTCTCTCTGGGTCGTCGTCTTCCTCCCCCCTCTCTCTGGGTCGTCGCGTCGTCCTCCTCCCCCCTCTCTCTGGGTCGTCGCGTCGTCTTCCTCCCCCCTCTCTCTGGGTCGTCGCGTCGTCTTCCTCCCCCCTCTCTCTGGGTCGTCGCGTCGTCTTCCTCCCCCCTCTCTCTGGGTCGTCGCGTCGTCTTCCTCCCCCCTCTCTCTGGGTCGTCGCGTCGTCTTCCTCCCCCCTCTCTCTGGGTCGTCGCGTCGTCTTCCTCCCCCCTCTCTCTGGGTCGTCGCGTCGTCTTCCTCCCCCCTCTCTCTGGGTCGTCGCGTCGTCTTCCTCCCCCCTCTCTCTGGGTCGTCGCGTCGTCTTCCTCCCCCCTCTCTCTGGGTCGTCGCGTCGTCTTCCTCCCCCCTCTCTCTGGGTCGTCGCGTCGTCTTCGTCTCCTCCCCCCTCTCTCTGGGTCGTCGCGTCGTCTTCCTCCCCCCTCTCTCTGGGTGGGTCGTCTTCCTCCCCCCTCTCTCTGGGTCGTCTTCCTCCCCCCTCTCTCTGGGTCGTCTTCCTCCCCCCTCTCTCTGGGTCGTCTTCCTCCCCCCTCTCTCTGGGTCGTCTTCCTCCCCCCTCTCTCTGGGTCGTCTTCCTCCCCCCTCTCTCTGGGTCGTCTTCCTCCCCCCTCTCTCTGGGTCGTCTTCCTCCCCCCTCTCTCTGGGTCGTCGCTGGGTCCTCCCCCCTCTCTCTGGGTCGTCGCCCTCCCCCCTCTCTCTGGGTCGTCGCCCTCCCCCCTCTCTCTGGGTCGTCTTCCTCCCCCCTCTCTCTGGGTCGTCTTCCTCCCCCCTCTCTCTGGGTCGTCTTCCTCCCCCCTCTCTCTGGGTCGTCTTCCTCCCCCCTCTCTCTGGGTCGTCTTCCTCCCCCCTCTCTCTGGGTCGTCTTCCTCCCCCCTCTCTCTGGGTCGTCTTCCTCCCCCCTCTCTCTGGGTCGTCTTCCTCCCCCCTCTCTCTGGGTCGTCTTCCTCCCCCCTCTCTCTGGGTCGTCGCCCTCCCCCCTCTCTCTGGGTCGTCGCCCTCCCCCCTCTCTCTGGGTCGTCCCCCCTCTATCTGGGTCGTCGCCCTCCCCCCTCTCTCTGGGTCGTCGCCCCCCCCCCCTCTCTCTGGGTCGTCGCCCTCCCCCCTCTCTCTGGGTCGTCGCCCTCCCCCCTCTCTCTGGGTCGTCGCCCTCCCCCCTCTCTCTGGGTCGTCGCCCTCCCCCCTCTCTCTGGGTCGTCGCCCTCCCCCCTCTCTCTGGGTCGTCGCCCTCCCCCCTCTCTCTGGGTCGTCGCCCTCCCCCCTCTCTCTGGGTCGTCGCCCTCCCCCCTCTCTCTGGGTCGTCGCCCTCCCCCCTCTCTCTGGGTCGTCGCCCTCCCCCCTCTCTCTGGGTCGTCGCCCTCCCCCCTCTCTCTGGGTCGTCGCCCTCCCCCCTCTCTCTGGGTCGTCGCCCTCCCCCCTCTCTCTGGGTCGTCGCCCTCCCCCCTCTCTCTGGGTCGTCTTCCTCCCCCCTCTCTCTGGGTCGTCGCCCTCCCCCCTCTCTCTGGGTCGTCTTCCTCCCCCCTCTCTCTGGGTCGTCTTCCTCCCCCTCCTCCCCCCTCTCTCTGGGTCGTCTTCCTCCCCCCTCTCTCTGGGTCGCCCTCCTCCCCCCTCTCTCTGGGTCGCCCTCCTCCCCCCTCTCTCTGGGTCGCCCTCCTCCCCCCTCTCTCTGGGTCGTCTTCCTCCCCCCTCTCTCTGGGTCGTCTTCCTCCCCACTCTCTCTGGGTCGTCTTCCTCCCCCCTCTCTCTGGGTCGTCTTCCTCCCCCTCCTCCCCCCTCTCTCTGGGTCGTCGCGTCGTCTTCCTCCCCCCTCTCTCTGGGTCGTCGCGTCGTCTTCCTCCCCCCTCTCTCTGGGTCGTCGCGTCGTCTTCCTCCCCCCTCTCTCTGGGTCGTCGCGTCCTAATCTGTCATTTACCGGCTTCTTCCTTTTTCCGAATGCACAGTCAGTGATGACTGACTCTGTCCATTCATAACAGAGCATCGTAAACTGCATTTACGATGTTTCAGTTTATAAATGGAGAGGAGCGCCTCTCTCCTCTCCACTCATCTTCAGTGCAGCTTAGGATGTTGAGAAAGTGAAAAAGGAATCTGTGTCCTTGGTCCCTTTCCCTGTCTCAAAGGGTAAGCCGATCGGCGGCTCTCCCTGTCGGGGGGTGTGTGTATGTGCTGATAAGCAGCACATTGATTATCAGCACAGCCCCCATCAGCTGCCAATCGGTGCCTAGCACCTGCCAGTCTGTCCCCATAATATGCCTGTACCGATCAGTACCCCAACAGTAATGCCTGTCAGTAGCTCCTCATTAGTGCTGCCAATCCATTGCCGCCTATCGGTGCCCATCCGGTTTTTGTTTTTTTAATTCAGTCTTTTTTTGCAAAAAAAATTAAAACTGCAGAGATGATCAAATACCACCAAAAGAAAGCTCTATTTGTGAAGAAAATTATAAAAATTTAGATGGAGTACAGTGTTCCATGACCGCGCAACTGTCATTCAAAGTGCGACAGCGCTGAAAGCTAAAAATTGTCCTGGGCAGGAAAGGGGGGAAGTGCCCTGTATTGAAGTGGTTAAAGGGGTTGTAAAGGTAAAATGTTTTCCTAAATATCTTCCTGCAGTCCTCCTTCACTTATCTCATCCTTCGATTTTGCTTTTAAATGTCCTTATTTCTTCTGAGAAATCCTCACTTCCTTTTCTTCTGTCTAACTCCACACAGTAATGTAAGGCTTTCTCCCTGGTGTGGAGTGTCGCGCTCGCCCCCTCCCTTGGACTATGGGAGAGTTGGGATGCTCTCTACATTGCAGATAAAGGAGATGTGTGTTAGTGGGCATCCTGACTCTCCTGTAATCCAAGGGAGGAGGTGAGCATGTCACTCCACACCAGTGAAAAAGCCTTGCATTACTGTGTGGAGTTACAGACCGAAGAACAGGAAGTGAGGATTTCTCAGAAGAAATATGGACATTTAAAAGAAAAATCGAAGGATGAGGTAAGTGAAGGAGGACTGCACTAAGGTGAAGGAAAAAAAATTGTACCTCTACAGCTTCTTTAAGGTGCACTGCCAGCCTATTCAAAATGAGCAAGGTACTTCAACACACAGTAATACAATGGGGTTATTTACTAAAGCCAAATCCACGTTGCACTACAATTGCACTTAGAAGTGCAGTCGCTGTAGATCTAAGGGGGGCATGCAAGGAAAATTTTAAAAACATAATTTCTTTATCGTACATCACGGGACACAGAGCGCATAGCCATTACATATGGGTTATATGGGTACCTTCAGGTGTGGACACTGGTGTAATCAACTTCACAGGAAGTTCCTCCCTATATAACCCCCTCCCACTGAGAGTGCTTCAGTTTTTTCGCCAGTGTCTTAGGTGTTGGTCACGTCTAGCTGTCCCTCGGAGGTCTCGGGACCCAGGATAGCTAGCCGGATCCGTCCGAAGTGCTTCAAAGCCAAGGAGTACGGTACCCGGGCCCTGCCTGCGTGGGGTGTTGCCTATAATGCCTCTCCTTGGAGGGCTGGATTCTGGGCTCCAGTGCCTTGGTCTCTCCCAGGACTAAACGCTACTGATGCCAGGATGCTATATAGGTCCAGGGGTGTGGGTTCCTTAAACACAGGACCCCGGTCCCTGAAGGTCCGAGACAATACCCACGGAGATGGGAGAAGATTGGGCCTCTTGCAGTTTGCAATACCCTGCGGCGTGGAGCAGGTAAGAGGGAACCTGCGGGACTTGGTTCGACAGTAGGTATCCCCCTGGGGGTTCTGGGTTGGCTAATGGTATGCTTGTGCATCAGCCACTATCTCCACTATGTCTTTTTAGGCAGGATGGGATGTACTAATGTTTACCCAGATAACATGTAGATATATGTATACTTGTTTATGATATATATTTGCTACTCACCCCAGGTCTGCCTGTTAGCATTGATACTGCAGCCCCACGTACTATAAAGAGGGAATTGCTGGTGAAAACTCCTGTTTCTTAGGAAGCCTATGGGGACAGCTTCCTCTCTGTGTGCACTACAGTAAGGATTAGTGCTTACCTGGTGTCTTTGGTGCTGCTGGCGCTGGTCCATGCTTTTCCTCTGCTCTCTGTATCCTCCATGTTGTTTCAGAGTGGGGGGGGGGTGCGCGCGCGTGGGCGCGTGCACGCCGCCTTTTATAGCGTCGGCGTGCGTTGGGGGGGGCGGGCCAGCAGCGTCGGGGTCAGTTAAAAGTAAAACGTTTCTCTCTGGCTGGTCTTTTCCCTCCTGGAAGCAGAGGAAGAAGGACACAGAGCGCGCAGCTGGGACTTTTTGGCCACAGTGACACCCAGTGGTGGTTTGTGGATCTTCAGGTCTAGGACTTAGTTCCACTATTGACCAGAAAAAAAAAAAAAAAGTTTTTTTGCTTAAAGGGACTCAGCCTTAGATCCAGCAGTATCTGAGTCAACCTTGGACTCCGGCTAACGGGCATTGGTGTTGCAATACTCACAGGTTTTCCTCAGTATTGCCACCTCCCAGGCGGGTAAAAAAAAAAAAAAAAAGTATATATATACAACATTTTTCATTTTCCTCAGCCTGTTCTCATATTAATTACTCCTAGCTACAACAGTCAGGTGTTGGCTATAGGGGTGACTCAAGGTTGTGCAATGGCTCCAAAGGGATCAGGACCAGCCAAGGCTGCAAAAGGTGCCAAGAAACAAAAGGGGTCTCCATCGGTGGTCAGAGGATTTGGGCCAGGCTTCAACGGCCCCACCCTCACCAGTTAGACCACCGAGTAGCATAGTACAAGAGCCATTGGGGGTGCTGGGGGCAGAGGCGGCCCCCGATCCACCCATTCCCGTTTACGTAACGGAAGAAATGCTAGCGACCACCCTGGGTGGTTTAGAGAAAAGGTTAACTGCTTTGTTTGCCCGCCCTTTGCCAAGTAGCAAACGGGCTAGATCCCCCTCACCTAGTTTGGTGTTTTCAGATGCGGAGGTCTCCTCTTCGGAGGAACGGGACCCACAAGGGGATCAAGCGGACCCAAGTCCCGACGGTTCAGACATGGAGGGTTCCACTGTAGATGAATATTTTTCGGCCTCTCAAGCGGAGAGCCTGTGGATCCTGTCTTTGACCGATATGGTTCGCACTGCTTTTAAACTTCCAGTGCCAGAACTAGTAGCCCCTGTGGTATCCTCATTGGGTTCTTTAAAGGCTCCATTAACTTGTGTGTCTTTTTCGATTCACCCCCTTCTGCGGAGCATGATTTACCAGGATTGGGCTCGACCTGATAGGATCTTTATCCCTCCTAAGAGGTTCTCTATTCTCTATCCTATGGAAGAGGAATTTTTAAAGAAATGGGCACTCCCCACAGTGGACGCGGCCATTTCCTGCGTGAATAAATCCCTGACCTGTCCGGTTGAAAATGTCCAGATGTTCAAGGATCCGGTCGACAAAAAATTAGAGACCCTACTGAAGGCTTCTTTCACCACAGTAGGTGCCATGGTTCAGCCAGCGGTGGCAGCCATTGGCGTTTGTCAGGCCTTAAAGGATCAGGCAAAACAGATATTAAAGGACATGCCGGCTCAGCAAACTCGTGAATTAGCAGATTTCCCTAGGGCTCTCTGCTTTGCAGTAGATGCTATTAAGGACTCCATCCAACAGGCATCCCGTTTATCTCTGCTGGTGGTTCACATGCGTCGTCTTTTGTGGCTAAAGAACTGGTCAGCAGAGGCACCCTGCAAAAAGCTTTTAGCAGGGTTTCCCTTTCATGGGGGAAGACTATTCGGTGAAGACCTAGATAAATATATCCAAACCATATCAAGTGGTAAAAGTTCTTCCTTACCGGTCAAGAAAAGACCGCGTGGGCCCGCGTTTAAACGACAGGCCTTTGCAGGCTCGGCCCCTTCGACTTCCCGTCAGTATCGACGGCCTCCCGGGCGTTCAGCAGTTAATAGCCGCCCACAGGGACAAGCCGCCGCAAACAAGAGGCCCTGGTCTCGCAAGCCGGCTAAACCAGTCATCAAGTCAGATTCATGAAGGGGCGCCCCCACTCTCTTGGGTGGGGGGAAGACTTCAGTTTTTCTCCGAAGTCTGGAAGGCCAGAATTCCCGACTCTTGGGTTCGGTCCGTGGTAGCCACAGGCTACAAACTAGAGTTTCGAGAAATCCCCCCTCCTCATTTTCAGGGGTCAAGTCTTCCAAGCGACCCGTTAAAGAGGGCCTCTCTCGTAAAGGCGTTGGATCGCCTCTTGCTCCAAGGAGTAATTGTAGAAGTACCAACCCAAGAATGGGGTCTGGGATTCTACTCCAACCTTTTTATTATACCAAAACCCAATGGCGACGTCAGGCCTATCCTAGACCTCAAACGCCTAAATCGCTTTCTAAAGATTCAGACCTTTCGTATGGATTCCATACGTTCAGTGACAGCCAGCCTGCATCAAGGCGACTTTCTAGCATCTATAGACATAAAGGATGCATATCTGCATGTGCCGATCTACCCAGCACATCACAAGTTTCTTCGTTTTATGATAGATCAAAGTCATTTCCAGTTCGTAGCCCTCCCTTTCAGGTTGGCAACAGCTCCGCGGGTATTCACAAAGGTGTTAGCCCCGGTGCTAGCCGTCCTAAGGACAGAAGGCATTTTGGTCCTGGCATACCTGGACGATCTCCTGGTTATCGACAGATCAGCTTCCAACCTCAATCATGCAGTAGTCCGCACAGTTCGGCATCTACAAGAATTCGGGTGGGTTGTGAACCAAGGAAAATCGAGGTTGCAACCCACAAGACAGTTGGAATATCTAGGCCTTCGGTTAGATACAGAATGCCAGAGGATATTTTTACCTCAAGAAAAGATCAGGTCATTGACTCAAACAATTCAAATAGTCCTAGGCAAAAAGAGGCCGACTATTCGCCTATGCATGCGACTGCTGGGAAAGATGGTAGCCGCCTTCGAAGCAGTGCCCTATGCCCAGATCCATACCAGTTCTCCAGGCAGCTATTCTCTCTGCTTGGAACAGGTCCATACAGGCATTAGACCGTCCATTAGGTCTTTCCCCAGGAGTCAGGCGCAGCCTGTACTGGTGGCTGGCTCCTCAAAAATTGTCAAAAGGGAAAACCTTTTGCCCCATCACGTGGAAAATAGTAACCACAGATGCCAGCCTAACAGGTTGGGGGGCAATCTTAAGAAAACGGACCCAGCAGGGGCAGTGGTCAGAGGCAGAAAGTCTGCTTCCCATCAATGTCTTAGAGATCAGAGCTGCTCGGTTGGCCCTGGTCGCCTGGACTCTCCCCCTGCAGGGTCTGCCAGTAAGGATACAGTCCGACAATGCCACGGCGGTGGCATACATAAACCACCAGGGGGGCACAAGGAGCCTAGCGGCTCAAAGGGAAGTAAACCTGATTTTCTCATGGGCCGAAGCCCATGTACCCTGCATCTCAGCAGTGTTCATCCCAGGGATAGACAATTCTCAAGCAGATTTTTTGAGTCGTCAACAGTTACTCCCGGGAGAGTGGTCTCTTCACCCCCAGGTATTCCAAGAGATTTGCCAAAGATTGTGGACATCATGGCAACAAGATTCAACAAGAAATTGGACAAATTCGTATCCCGAGCCAGGGACCCCTCGGCCAGTGGGACCGATGCGTTGGTTTGCCCCTGGCACACCAGTTTTCTCTCCTGTATGCGTTCCCTCCACTACAGATGATTCCCCGCCTTCTACGAAGGATCAGGGTGGAGCGCAGGCCGGTGATCCTGGTGGCCCCAGCCTGGCCCAGAAGGGCTTGGTACGCACTCATCGTGAGGATGTCAGTAGGGGCACCGTGGCCACTCCCCCTGCGCCCAGATCTGCTGTCTCAGGGCCCGATCTACCACCCTGCTTCACAGCAGCTAAATTTGATGGCTTGGCGGCTGAATCCCTAATTCTTAAGGGCAGAGGCCTCTCAGCCCAGGTCATATCTACGTTAATTCAGGCTAGAAAGCCAGTCTCTAGAAATATCTAGAGTCTGGAGGACCTATGTGGAGTGATGCGAGTCTCAAGGAGGGCATCCTCGCAAGTTTTTTATTGACAGGATCTTGCGATTCCTCCAGGTTGGCGTTGACAAGGGGTTGGCTCTTAGTACTCTAAAGGGGCAGGTGTCTGCCTTATCGATATGGTTTCAAAGGCCTTTGGCCACGCATTCGCTTGTGAAAACCTTCTTGCAGGGGGTCTTGCATGTGAATCCCCCTATTAGAGCTCCCCTCTGCCCCTGGAATTTAAATCTGGTCTTGTCAGCTTTACAAAGGCAGCCGTTTGAACCTCTGACAGAAATCCCTCTTGTGCTGCTAACCCGAAAGTTGGTTTTCTTGGTGGCTATGGCTTCGGCCAGAAGGGTCTCCGAGCTGGCAGCCTTGTCTTGCAGGGAACCGTACCTGATTCTGCATAAGGACAGAGTGGTTCTGCGGCCTCAACCTTCTTTCCTTCCTAAGGTCATATCCAGTTTTCACTTGAATCAGGACCTAGTCCTACCATCCTTCTTTCCTACTTCCCAGTCTAGAGAGGAAAGACTGCTTCATACTTTGGACGTGGTCCGAGCCATGAGGGTTTATCTCAAGGCTACAGAGAAGATTCGGGAAACAGATGTGCTTTTCGTTCTTCCGGATGGCCCCAAAAAGGGTCAGCCGGCTGCCAAGTCTTCCTTGGCTAGGTGGATTAAGCAGCTGATTTTTCAGGCCTATGGTCTGAAGCGCGTTCCACCTCCCTTATCAGTTAAGGCCCATTCTACGAGGGCCATGAGTGCCTCTTGGGCGGCACACCATCAGATCTCTATGGCACAGGTTTGCAAAGCGGCAACCTGGTCTTCCGTACATACGTTTACTAAATTTTATAAGTTGGACGTCGCAAAGGCTACGGACGCAGCATTTGGGCAGGCGGTCCTACGGGCAGCAGTATAGAATCCTCTGGCCCGGTTCACGCCCCCTTTTTTTCTGTTGGTGGAGCTATTTTACCTCCTGATAATGTTTTTTTGTTTGGCTATTTTTGGCCTTACGGTCTCCCTCCCTTCATGGAGCATTGCTTTGGGACATCCCATATGTAATGGCTATGCGCTCTGTGTCCCGTGATGTACGATAAAGAAAAAAGGATTTTTAATAACAGCTTACCTGTAAAATCCTTTTCTTGAAGTACATCACGGGACACAGAGCTCCCACCCCTCTTTTGGGGAACATTGTGTAACCCCGGAGGAATTGCTTGCTACAAAACTGAAGCACTCTCAGTGGGAGGGGGTTATATAGGGAGGAACTTCCTGTGAAGTTGATTACACCAGTGTCCACACCTGAAGGTACCCATATAACCCATATGTAATGGCTATGCGCTCTGTGTCCCGTGATGTACTTCAAGAAAAGGATTTTACAGGTAAGCTGTTATTAAAAATCCTTTTTTTAGCTTGCACATGATTGGATGATAAAATCAGCACATCTTCCCCTCATTTCAGATCTACAGCGACTGCACTTCCAAGTACATTTTCAGTGCACTTGTAGTGCAAAGTGGATTTGCCTTCCATTTTAGTAAATAACTCCCATTGGGTCACTGCAACACATCGGAATGTGTTTTTAAAACTTTTTCATTGCAATAATGTCAGAAGCATTTGTGAAGTTTCAAGTTATTTCAGAAAACTATACCACATTTTAACCACTACATGGAGCTGATGATAAAAAAGGAATCTTTCACTAGCTAGCATGAATGCTTCTGACAATTGTGCAATGATCAGGGGATGATTGTGTTTATGTAGTGGTGTGCTTCATCACTGCATCATAGACTCATCATAACTACATTTAGGTTACTTTACCGCTAACGCCCCCCGTCCCAATGTAAAAGTGCCGCTTGTTTAGCTGTGCTTTTTCGGACGCTAACGTGGCGCATTTAACCCCCCCCCCCCATGGCTGAATAAAATGTCAAAAGCACCGCTGCCGAAGCGCTACCCATTGATTTCATTTGCAATGGTCGTGCAGGAGCAGTGTATACACAGCTCCTGCACCGCCCCAAAGAAGCTGCTTGCAGGACTTTTTTTTTTTTTTTTTCCTTGTCCTGCAAGCGCACCATACCAGTGTAAAAAACACTCAGGCTTTCATACTTGAGTGGCCCTTTACAGGCACTAATTTTAGAGCAAAAATGCCTAAAAAAGCACCCCGGTGTGAAAGGCTTGAGGCATCTTTATTATTTAGCATGGCACTGCAAAGTGTTCACACATGTATATGGTGCTGAAAATGAGGCTCATGCTTTAGTACAACATGTCACCAATCATTAACAGAGTGTGGTTCATGATTCATGTAGAAAAACGTTTTTTGTAATGCATTAAAATCTCACTTTTTTTTTTTTAAACATTGAGTTCTCATAACTGAATTACTTTGTCGCATGTCCCAAGGTGGTCTCTATAGGGCTGGAAAGTTTTGTCTGATATTGCAGCCAGTGTTACAGGGCCCTTAAGGAGATGGGACAAAATAGATTTAGCACTTTGCCGTATCGGGAATTCAATCATGTAAAAAAAATATAGTGATAAGCCTTCTAGAAGAATGAATGCGCTTGCATCTTTTAGCAAAATATTAATTTTTTCACTTAAGATTCTTCATTAATTGCTGGGCCATTGGGCTCATACAGTGGGTAAATTATTTAATCCCCTGCAGATTTTCTACATTTGTCCACTTACAAAGAAATTACATTTTTATCATAGGTGTATTTTAAATGATGGAGACAAAATATCAACCAAAAATCCAGCAAAAACACAAAACAAATGCTATAAATTAAGTTGCTGTTCAGTGAGTAGAATAAGTATTTGTTCCGCAAAACATGACTTGATATTTGGTGGCAAAACCTTTGTTGGCAAGCAGAGAAGACATTTTTTGGACACATCTCAGGAGGGATTTTTGTCCACCCTTTACAGATTTTCTCTAAATCCTTAAGGTTTCTTGGCAACTTGAAGTTTCAGCTCCCTCCATAAACCTATAGGATTAGGGTCTGGAGACTAGGCCACTCCATGACCTTCATATGCTTCTTCTTGAGCCACTCCTTTATTGCATTGGCGGTATGTTTTGGAATATTGTCATGCTAGAAGACCCATCTTCTGTGTTCTGGCTGAGGGAAGAAGGTTCTAATCCAAGATTTTCCAATACGTGGCCCCTCAGTGCGACAGGGTTGACCTGTACCTTTCGCAGAGAAACTGCCCCAAAACATAATGTGTCAACCTCCGGTCTTGACTGTTGGGACGATGTTCTTAACCACTTAAGACCCCGACCAAAATGCAGGTAAATGACCAGGCCCCTTTTTGCGATTCGGCACTGCTTCGCTTTAACGAACAATTGCGCGGTCGTGCGACGTGGCTCCCAAACAAAATTCGCATCCTTTTCTTCCCACAAATAGAGCTTTCTTTTGGTGGTATTTGATCGCCTCTGCGATTTTTAAAAAAAGTGTCATTTTTGAAAAAAAAACAATATTTTTTACTTTTTGTTATAAGAAAAATCAAATAAACTAAATTTTAGTCAAACATGTAGGCCAAAATTTATTTAGCCACATGTCTTTAGTAAAAAAAAAATCGCAATAAAGAAAAAAAATTGGCTACCTAGCGGGAACAGCGACACTAATACAGCGATCAGAAAAATGATCGCTTAGTGATGCTGGCTATAGGGAGTGAAAGGGTTAAATAGGGCGGTGATCAAGGGGTTAAAACTTTATTTGGGGGGGGGGGGGGTACGGGGGCTACCCTGAACCTAACACTAACTGTCACACTGCCTATCACACTGACATATATAATCACTGCATTCAGTGACACTGTGACAGGGGGAGGGGGGGGGATGTGCCTGTACGTGATATTCTGCCGACGTAAATGTACATGCGGCGGTCCGCAAGTGGTTAAGCAGCGTACACACACACATGACCATTTTTAATGTTTTAGAAAAAACATAATTTTTTTCTCGAAGTGATTCTTGTCAAGCCTGCCATGCCTACAAGCCACGATCGTGGGAAAAAAAAATGCTCAAGCAAAGCTCGGTGACGTACAACACATACGACGCCATTATAAAGGGGAAGTTCCATTCGGAAGGCGCCACCCTTTGGACTGCTTTTGCTGATTTTGTGTTAGTAAAAGTTTGGTTTCGCGCTTTTCAGTGTTCGTGTTTTTCAGTCTGTTACAGCGTGACGAATGTGCTATCTCCATTACAAACGCTAGTTTTACCAGAACGAGTGCTTCCGTCTCATAACTTGCTTCTGACTGAGCATGCGCGTTTTTATCCCGTTGTTAAAGCCTACACACGACTGTTTTTCAGGACGTGATTAGAATTAGAGCATGTTCTAAATTTTTCATGGCCATTTTTCACGTTGAGAAAAATGCTCTGGAATCTACACACGATCGTTTTTTCATGTCATGAAAAACGGTCGTGTTTACGTGGTATTAGGGTCCACCAAACATGGTGAGTCGAATTAATGCCAAAAAGCTAAAAAAAAAATCTCATTTGACCACAGTCATTTCTCCCAATCCTTCTCTGAATAATTTAGATGTTCATTGGCATGACTGTAAATATAGAGAAGGGGTTTGGAGGGGACAAGAGAGCCCCCAGAAAGCAAAAAAACATGTACATATGCCTTCTTGAGGGGGATTCGCCATGTTTGGTGGAAGAAAAATGCTGTCCATGACCCTAAGAACACCATCCCTACAGTCAAGCAAGGAGGTGGAAACATTATGCGTTGGGGATTTTTCTCTGCTAAATGTACAAAACGACTTTGCCGCAATGAGGGGGCCAGCGGACTGGGCCATGTATTGTAAAATCCTGGCTGCACATTCAGCCTGTCCATACATGGTTTGAATCTAGGCCGGTTTAGCAGGGACTGGCTATGGCTGGCCTAAAGTGTTACTAAACCCTCAACAGTAAAGTCTGTATATGCAGTAAAGCATGCGTGTTCTACTTGCTGTGGAACCTAAGAAGGTAATCCTCTGCATTGTGTAAAAAGGCTGTTTGATACTGTCTTCTCTGATCCTCTCCTTCCACAGTCCCCAAACCATCTCCTGAAAGAACAAAGCCTTGGGGCCACTTGCTAGAAAGTGTTTGTTTGTTTTTTTTCCTTTTTCTTGGGAGAGTGCATGTGATCAGCACCGTCCAAACAGAGGATCAGGGGTCCTGCAGCCTCATAGGACAATCTGGAAAATGAAAACTCCTACAAGCTTTAACCAATGCTCTGCTTGACACAGATAAAAGTCACAGGACTGCTATATACTGCTGAGAAAAGGTACCGTATTTAGCAGTTTATATTTACTAAAATAATTGCATTTCCATGTTCTGTGTACTGTGGGAAACCAGAGATATTGAATGCAGGTCCTGGGTCCACATTTAATACTGCATTGCCACCTTCTCAGGTTGAGGTCAGCTCTATGCCGAAGTGCTCTGTGCAAGGTTTATTCCTTGCTGCTGCCCAGCAGTGATGTAGTTGCAGTCAGTCTTATAACCTCCCCAGCTTCTGCAGCTGTTTTGTAAGTAGATGTGGTTATGCCATGTATGATCTTGGGCACAATGGGAGACCTCCCACAGCCTTTTCTTTGCTCCTCAAACTGTCCCTGCAAGAGACCATCTCTCTACACAGTTGCTAGGTTATTGATTTGGAATTGACAATTGGCCACCTTCATCATGTAGAGAAGAGATGAGAGTTCTAAAGTGGTTGTAAAGGTTCGGTTTTTATTTTTTTAAATAACAAACATGTTACTTCCACTGTGCAGTTCGTTTTGCACAGGGTGGCCCCGATCCTCCTGTTCTGGGGTCCTGTGGCGGCTCTCTCAGCTCCTCCCTGCAATAGCTAACCCCCTCTGGAAAGCTCTCTCCCGAGGGGGTTACCTTGTGTGCGCACTCCCTTGTCATACACTTGTCGGCAATAGTCGAGATATCCATCTTTAAAATATCGACGTATATGTACATGAGCGGGTCCTTAAGTGGTTTATTTGTGACAGGCCGGAGAATGAGCCAGGATCCTCTGCGAAAGCTACAGAAGCCTCCGACTCGCGCTGCTCCAGTTGTGAGGCAAAATCAGAGCGCAAGACTTGATAGAGAAGATATATTCACCTTTAGTATGAGCCTTGCACGCCTCCCACACCACATCAAGGGAGGTGGAATCCTCATTAAGCTGCCGAAATTCAGATAATTTAGGAGACACCATTTCCTAAACTTTGGGGTCACCAATCCAATGAGGTGCTAGTCTCCAACATCCCGGTTCATGGCTCTTACCCAGAGACATCACTATCTCAAGAGGAGAGTGGTCTGAAAGACCATCCGGGAGGTAGGAGGCCGCATGAACACAGGAGAGAGCTGAGGCAGATCCAAACAGCAAGTCTATGGCCGCATACACACGATCTAATTTATCTGCTGAAACCGGTCCGACGGACCATTTCAGCAGACAAATTTGATCGTGTGTACGGGCGAGCAGACAGGTTTTTCCAGCGGACAAGTTTTAAAGCATGCTTTATAACTTGTCTGCTGCAAACCCGTCCGTCCGACATGTCCGCTGGTTAGTACGCCTAACCAGCGGACAAAAATCTCCCGCATGCGCCAAATGGATTCAACGCATGCGTGGAAGTATTTTACTTCCCGGAGTGGTGACGTGGCTGCGCCAACGTCACCGCCACGTCACCACGCTGTTTGCCGGCGGGGATTTCGGTTTGATGGTGTGTACAACCATCAGACCAAAACAGCCCAGCAGACATATCCGATAAAAACGGTCCGTCGGACCGTTTTCATCGGATAAATTTGAGCGTGTGTACGCGGCCTATGAGAGAACCTAATTTATGGGTATTTGAAACATGAGAATAAAACTTGACCCCCGGATGTTTCCACTGCCAGATTTTTTGCAAGTTAAAGACGTCCGCCCAGACAGCCAGATCCGGAGGAACAGAGTGGGTTGGATGTATCCCAATTATTATCCAAAATAGCATTAAAATCCCCACCCAGAATTAGATTCTGGACCTGGAGAGGGGCCAACCTGGTATAAATCGTGAAGAGGATGGTGGAATCAAACAGGGGGGGGGGGGGGGACATTAACCAATGCCCATCTCTGTGCATACAGTTGCAAAAATAAAATAAGGTATCTTCCCCCCGGTTCAGTAATAACTGGCTCCATTGAGTAAGAGAGTGACTTATTCAGGAGGATAGCAACTCCTCTAGCGCATGAAACCCTTGCTTGACCCATGGTCTTCTAAGAGCCAAAATGTTGCTACCTGTTAAATGAGTCTCTTGTAAGAATAAAACATATGAGAATGCAGAAATGTAAAAAGCAATGAATTCTTCATCTGATCATTCAGGCCACATTTATTCCAGGAGAGTAACTTTACGTCCATGTTTGTTGTAACCGAACAAGGAGCTCCGGAAAGGAGCCACACAAGATAAACTCCAGTAATGCAGAGATAGAGTGACCAATAGGTGGTGGCCTGAAAATAAAAAACAGTAACTAGGAGGAAGGCAGCCGATCAGGAGGAGAAGCAGATTGTTGATCCTGAGCTGGTGTATGGTTAACAAAAACTGAAAAAATAACTCTACTGCTTGGAACTCGCCAAGACAGTTTCAAACCCTAACTAAGAAAAAAAAAGACTTGTGTACTGGATTACAGAGATCTGGGATTCACGACCAAGGTTATGTCCGAACTGGGACAGCAGATGTAATGTAAAAAAAAACGATTTATTTATTGGTTTGAAGCCGATATGTATTATGCTACAATAAGCATACATTGATTGGTATCCGCAAAAGTTATCATGTCTACAAAATAGGGGATAGAATTCTGGTATGCTTTCTTTTCTTTTTTTTTTTTTTTTTTTTTTTACTAGTAATGACCGCGATCAGTGATCTTTAGCAGGATTGCTGCGGATAGATCGGACACCTGACATTTTTGACACTTTTTTTTGGGGAACCAGTGACATTATTACAGTAATCAGTGCTAAAAAGCTATTGTACTAATGGCAATGGCACAGAAGGGGTTAACAGGGGTGATCAAGGGGTTAAATGTGTTCTCTGTTTGTGTTTTCTAACTGTATGGGGGACTGTGTGACTGGGGAAACACACAGGTACGTCAGGGTCAGGACAGGTTCTGTGTGATCTCCCCTGTTAGAACGGAGATTTGCCTTGTTTACACAGGCAGATCCCCGTTCTGTCACGGCGGACATCCAGTCCACCGGACCCGCTGATTGGCTCCCCCGCTGGCCAATGGGAGCGCGCGCAGCCGGAGTTCCTGAGCTAACGTACAGCTACGGCTATTTGCGGGAACAAGCCAACCTGCCGCAGTATAATGGCGTCTGGTTGGCAAGTGGTTAAAGGAAGCTTGAAGATCAAAATAGGGCAGTGGAGTTTTGTTATGGAGATCAGGGAGAAGGCAATCATACTAGAATGTATCAAAAATGGGAAGGAGAGGGAGGCAGAAGAAACAGATTAACCACTTCCCCACCGCGCCATAAGCATTTTACTGCTACGGCGCGGTGGAGTTGCTTTGACACGACGTCCCTGGGACGTCCTCGTGCACTTCCGCGATTGCACGTCCCCTGGGACGCGCTCGCGAAAGTGTCCGTGCTTGCCGGGTCTAGAAGACCCGGCGCATCACGGATCACGGTAAATTGGCGCTGATAGCGGCCGTTTACCACGTGATCGCGCCGTCGAATGACGGCGCGATCACTTGTAAACAAACCGGCGTCATTTGATGACGCCGGTTCCTCCCTCTCCTCGCTCTCCTCTCTGTACAGTGTGCGAGGAGAGGGGGGGGAGCGGGGTGTCAGCAGCTGAGCTGTGGCTGGATCTGTGACAAATGCAGTCACAGATCCAGCCATCCCTCAAAACATCCCAGCTCTGCAATCCCCTAGTACCCTGCAATCCCCAGTACCCAGCAATCCCCCAGTACCCAACAATACCCCACAATACCCCAGTACCCAACAATACCCCACAATACCCCAGTACCCCACAATACCCCAGTACCCCAATACCCCAGTACCCAACAATACCCCACAATACCCCAGTACCCAACAATACCCCAGTACCCAACAATACCTCAGTACCCAACAATACCCCAGTATCCAACAATACCCCAGTACCCAACAATACCCCAGTACCCCACAATACCCCAGTACCCGGCAATACCCCAGTACCCGGCAATACCCCAGTACCCGGCAATGCCCCAGTACTCAACAATACCCCAATACTCAACAATACCCCAATACTCGGCAATACCCCAATACTCGGCAATACCCCAATACTCGGCAATACCCCAATACTCGGCATGATACTTTGCAATACCCCAATACTTGGCAATACCCCAATACTTGGCAATACCCCAATACTCTGCATGATACTTTGCAATACCCCAATACTCGGCAATACCCCAATACTCAACAATACCCCAATACTCAACAATACCCCAATACTCAACAATACCCCAATACTCGGCAATACCCCAATACTCGGCAATACCCCAATACTCTGCATGATACTTTGCAATACCCCAATACTCGGCAATACCCCAATACTCGGCAATACCCCAATACTCTGCATGATACTTTGCAATACCCCAATACTCTGCAATACCCTGCGCGATACTCTGCAATACCGCCTATGGGGATTTTTAAGTAGCGAGGTTTGGCGCCATTCCACAAGTGTGCGCAATTTTGAAGGTTGACATGTTGGGTATCTATTTACTCGGCGTAACTTCATCTTTCACATTATGAAAAAAAATTGGGCTAACTTTACTGTTTTGTTTTGTTTTAAGCACAAAACAGTTTTTTAAAAAACACGCGTTCAATACATTTCTGCGAAAATACCGTGCGAGATAAAACGTTGTAACGGCCGCCATTGTATTCTCTATGGTCTTTGCTAAAAAAGCATATATAATGTTTTGGGGTTCTATGTAATTTTCTAGCAAATAAATGATGATTTTTCCATGTAGGAGAGAAATGTCAGAATTGGTCTGGGTGTTCCAGAACGCCTGATGGCGCTCCCTGCATGTTGGGCCTCTGTATGTGGCGACGCTGTGTAAAAGTCTCACACATGGGGTATCGCCATACTCGGGAGGAATAGCAGAATGTGTTTTGGGGTGTAATTTGTGGTATGCATATGCTGTGTGTGAGAAATAACCTGCTAATATGACAGAAACAAGTTTTTTTTTTTTTTTTTTACAGAATTTTCAGTCGTTTTCCTTTAATAGCGCAAAAAATAAAAAACCCAGAAGTGATCAAATACCACCAAAAGAAAGCTCTATTTGTGTGAAAAAAAGGACAAAAATTTCAAATGGGTAGAATGTTGTATGACTGAGTAATTGTCATTCAAACTGTGAGAGCACCGAAAGCTGAAAATTGGTCTGGTTAGGAAGGGGGTTTAAGTGCCCAGTGGTCAAGTGGTTAAAGGTAGGGGTTAGGAGGGTGGCATGGAGTAGCAGGAAAAGATCACGGCCATGGAGAGTGGAAGTAGTGGCAGTACTCTATATGATGGATAAAGAGCTTTGGAGAAGAGAGACACCAAGCCATGTATGAATTGCTCTGCTCAGCCACAAAAATAGTAATTCAGGACTCGGTCAGAAATGGCATTCTACATATTTCCTTTGATCATTATTATCCTTATTATATTTCATTGTGAGCAAAATGGTGATTCTGTCTAAATGGGGTTTATTTACTTAAGCTAGAGAAGGAAAACTTGGTTCCATTTCTGCAGAGAAACTGTTCATCTTCTAATCTCAGCTTGTTCAATTAAGCTTTGGCAATAAAACCTGGAAGCTGATTGGTTATGCAGAATTGCGACTAATTATGGCCTTTCTATCTTTAGTAAATAAACCCCATTGCAATACCCTGATCTAGTATTTTAGTTCTGCATCTGAAGCAGTGTTTTAGTTCTGTAACATCGCCACTAGATGGCAGTGTTTAGATGCAAACCAACCAGCTGAATATTATATTGGAGTCATTAATCACTTTGGCAGTGTCATTTTCTGTGAAGTTTCTGTATAATTCAAAGGCACCAGATAAACAAGCTTCCCACAGTACTTTTTGGTTTTAATGTGTTAACTAATGCAGCCTCTACAGTGGTGTGCAGCAAGTGTGAGCATTGTCAGATAAAGAGCAATGTTTGAAGGTTACACAGGTGCCCACAATCACACGGATGTTGAAACAAGTTGAAAAAGCACAAATAGAGATATACTTCCAAGCACTGAGCAAGGACAAATAAAAGCAAATATGAGACAAGACCCTATTTGTTTCTTGGCTATGCTGAAAATAGCGGGTCACTTCTTCGTGGGGTATGATGGGACTAACAGGGAAAGGGTTATGTGGGTTTGCTGGGCAATATGCCCAAATATCAATGTTTTAGAACCTTTAAATACCAATGTCATGAAACTCACTGCAACTCCCCGATGAGTTTGTCGCTCGCTACGATCCCTGTCCACGCACAACACTGCTTCATTTTGAAGGATAATAAGTAGTTTAGTATGTTACATACAGAAATATATTAGTCTTAATGTAAACCATCATTTAACCACTTAAGACCCGGACCTTTAGGCAGCTAAAGGACCCGGCCAGGTTTTGCGATTCGGCACTGCGTCGCTTTAACAGACAATTGCATGGTCGTGCGACGTGGCTCCCAAACAAAATTGGCGTCCTTTTTTTCCCACAAATAGAGCTTTCTTTTGGTGGTATTTGATCACCTCTGCGGTTTTCATTTTTTGCGCTATAAACAAAAATAGAGCGACAATTTTGAAAAAAAAAATGCAATATTCTTTACTTTTTGCTATAATAAATATCCCCCAAAAATATATAAAAAAAATGTTCGTTTTTTTTTCCCTCAGTTTAGGCCGATACGTATTCTTCTACCTATTTTTGGTAAAAAAAAATTGCAATAAGTGTTTATCGGTTGGTTTGCGCAAAATTTATGACGTTTACAAAATAGGGGATAGTTTTATTGCATTTTTATTAATTATACAATTTTTTTCAGTGACACATAAGACATATACTAGAATTGATTACATCTTTATATCAATGAATTGTCGTGCATATTGGAGGCTTCTATAGGCTCATTTACACTGTTGGATAATGCGCCAACTAATTGTGTTATGTAATGGGGAGAGGCAAGCCCGCGGGAATGGAATTGGAGGATAAATGAGACACTGAAAGAACCAGAGTATGAACACCAAATAGCACAGGAATTAGAGGCCTTTTTTGCAGCCAATGAATCAGAGGAAATAGCCCCCCTATGCGGATGGGAAGCGCACAAATGCTATATTAGAGAAATTTTCATATCATTAGGTGCACATGGGAAACGAGCTCTGGGGGCTAAATTGGACACACTGCTTGGAGAGGTCAGGGTACTAGAACTAGCGCATAAGAAATCCCAAACCCAACAGATAGAGGAAAAACGCATGAGTTTACGGGACAAATTAAATGTTTTATTGATGGATAGAGCAAAAGCAAAATTAACCCGATGTAGGCGCGCATATTATAAATATGGAAATAAACCCAGTAGAATGTTGGCAAACGCTCTTAGAGAGACAAGGGCTAGGAATCATATTGAGCTTATAAAAACGCAGGGAGGCACCTTAGTCAAATCTACACAGGAAATCGCAAAGGCATTTAGAGATGATTACATTAAGCTCTATAAGATAGGGGGCCAACAGTCTACGTCAAGGCCGTCCAATAGAGAACAACAGGTGAAAGAATATATAGCGGCCTCAAGACTGCCTGAGGAAGTGGCCGGAGATATCGACGGTCCAATCACAATAGAGGAATTTTTAGAAGCTCTGAAAGCACTGAAACCAGGCAGGGCACCAGGCCCTGATGGGTATACGTTGCTTTATTATAAAACTTTTTCTGAGATATTGGCACCAAAATTCCTTACCGCCTTTAATTTAATAAGGGATGGTCAGGAGATGCGAGGAGAGACACTGAAGGCTCACTTAACACTAATCCCTAAAGAGGGTAAAGATCCAACTCAATGCGGCAGTTATCGTCCAGTCTCGTTGTTAAACGTAGACCTTAAGATCCTGAAGAAAATACTTGCTAACAGATTACTGGGATATATTCCAGTGATTATACTTCCAGACCAGGTGGGGTTTACTCCTGGTAGAAAGGGGAGGGAAAATACACAAAGGGTCCTTAGTGCTATACATCTATCCCACTCCTATCAGAAGCCGTTAGTGATTATATCCGCTGATGCTGAAAAGCATTTGATAGGGTAGATTGGACATTCCTGAGAGCTGTATTACAGCATATCGGACTGAGAAAGGGGATGTTGAATTGGATTACAAGTTTATACTCCTGCCCAAGAGCTAGGCCCCGTACACACAAGGAGATATATCCAATGAAAATGGTCCGTCGAACCGTTTTCATCGGACATGTCTCCTGGGAGATTTTGGTTTGATCTGTGTACACACGATCAAACCAAAATCCCCGTGGACAGACAGCGCGGTGACGTTGACGCCGCTACGTCACCGAACCAGGAAGTAAAATACTTCCACGCATGCGTCGAATCCATTCGACGCATGCGGGAGATTTCGGTCCGCTGGTTAGGCGTACTAACCAGTGGACATATGCGACAGACGGCTTTCCAGCAGACAAGTTTTAAAGCATGCTTTAAAACTTTTGTCTGCTGGAAACCTGTCTGCTAGCCCGTACACACGATCAAATCTGTCCGCTGGAACTGGTCTGCGGACCAGTTTCAGCAGATATATTCGATCGTGTGTACACGGCCCAAGAGTTGAGGTGAATGATTTAATGTCCAAACCATTTTCAATAGGTAATGGAACTTGGCAGGGATGTCCACTCTCACCTATCATATTTATTCTTACAGTAGAATCCTTTTTGAGGACAATCCGGGCTAATCCAGATGTTAGGGGCATCTTAACAAAAGGTAGGAAACACAAAGTAGCGGCCTATGCGGACGACTTGCTGTTTTTTTATAACCTCACCAGTGTTATCTCTACCATTGCTGTTACTGGAGTTACGTAGCTATGGGGAGATACCTAATTTCAAGGTAAACTACAGCAAGTTCGAAGCAATGGGTGTGGAAATAAATGGGAAGCTAAAACAACAGCTTTCGGAGAGTTTCAGATTTAGATGGACAGACTCACACATCTGGTATCTGGGGACTAAAATACCAAACAAGCTTAATCAAGTGTTCGAACTTAATTTTGCACCACTGATTCGGCAAATAAAATTGGACTTTCAGAGGTGGGACAAGGAGGTATTTACTTGGTTTGGTAGAATAAATATTATTAAAATGAATGTAATGCCTAGATTGTTATATGTGTTCCAGACTCTACCTATTAAGTTACCTGCAGGTTTTCTGAGGGACCTTAGATCAAGGTTTGTGAGATTTATTTGGGCGGGGGAAATTCCCGAGAGTACGTAGAACTGTTTTGACCTTCCCTAAAGAAAGAGGAGGGGTTGGACTCCAGGATCCGGTGAGTTACTATGTAGCATCACATCTGACACGAGTTGTGGATTGGTGTACAGAAGGAAAAGCCATGGATACAGATGGAACAAACTATAACTGCTATACCTTTGGAAGGAATAGCATGGATTACAGATGATGTGATACCACAGGAGGTGAAGAGACACTCTACGGTGGGGGCCACAATTCAGACCACTAAAAAAATATTTAAGGAAACAAAGAATTGGCCTTTTTACAAGCATGGGAGAGCTCAATTCATTTTTTTTCTTCTCTCTCATTTTCTCTTTCTTTCTCTGTTTTTCTTTTTTTCCTTCTTTATTTTTCTTTATCTTTGTAATAGGTCTATCTGTATCTGTCTGGGAGGATAACTAGGGCTTTGCCCGGGTTAAGGAAAATGTATTGCATTAATATTATGGAGTAGTAACAGAGTTGTATTAGTACTAAGAGGTAATAGTAGTAAAGGATGAACATAGGTATGTTAAGATAATACAACTGTGTGAATATGTGGTAATAGTTGGTTAAGTTGAAGAAAATATTAGTTGCAAATATAGAATGGAAGTGCTAATATACGTATTTCTTATTGCATAATGTTACTGCTGTGGAAAAAAAATAAAGAATTTATAAAAAAAAAAAAACATTCTACAGTCTTGCAGTCTTGCAAGTAAACACAGAGCTCCAAAAGCCTTACTTCTCTCTATGGGGTCCATTTACCAAAACTGGAGAGTGCAAAATCTGGTGCAGCTCTGCATAGAAACTAATCGGCTTCCATTTTTTTTTTCAAAGCTCAATTGAACAAACTGAAGTTAGAAGCTGGTTGGCTACCATCTGCACCATCTAAAGAGATGTACACCAGAGCGTTTTACGCAGCCGATTTTACCAGCTCTAGCATTTAAGCCCGTACGATACGGCGGCGTATTATTTCTCGCCGCGGCGCGTAGGCGCGTCCCCGCGGCGATCGAACTGCGCATGCTCCGTTCAGAAATTTCCCGCCGTGCATTGCGCGAAATAACGTCGATACGTCATTCGTTGTTTGAGTAGCGTCGTTTACGGACATTCCTATTCCTGGACGTTTTACGTCAAAAATAAAAAAAGACGTCGGAAAACGTTGATATTCGACGCGGGAACGACGGCCATACTTAACATGGGCTGTCTAATATTAGACCAGCAAAAAGCTGGTATAATTTTACGCAGCAAAAAGATGACTAAAGATGCCGTAAGAGATTGCGATAGACCTTCGTAATTTCGTGGATAGTCGGCAAAAGCTCATTTGCATACCCCGACGCGGAAAACGACGGGAACTCCACCCAGCGGCCGCAATTTTATTTCAGCGTAGATCTGAAGGCGTACGAACACGTAAGCCAGTCGGATTGAAGCGCAAAGCCGTCTTTTCATGGTTTGAGGATTCAAACTGGTGAAAAAACGCGCGTAATTAGAAAGTACTCCAATCTAACACCAGTTTCTGCTCTTACAAGGCTCCTCCTGCATTTATAGGTGAGCCGTGTCAAACTTTTGCAGCCATGGCCCTTGTGCATCCTCTAGGGTACCAGATGCTGCCCCTTTTTCTTTTAGACACTTGAGTTCCTGTCCATATAACAGGACACACTTTCAAATGATACTCCTAGGTATTCTGCAACAAAAGCCTCTTATCCATCTCCAGATGCACACAACCTATTAACCACTTAAGGACCGCCTACTGCACATTTACGTCGGCAGAATGGCACGGCTGGGCACATCAACGTATATATACGTTGATTTTAGTACCCAGCCGTGGGTCACGGGCGCGCGCCCACGACCCGGTCCGAAGCTCTGGGACCGCGGGATTCGCGGACCCGATCGCCGCTGCAGTGCGCCGATCCGTCCCTGGAGCGGAAGAACAGGGAGAGCCGTGTGTAAACACGGCTTCCCCGTGCTACTATGTGGCCGTAGCATCGATCGCGTCATCCCTGTAATAGGGGGACGCGATCGATGACGTCACACCTACAGCCACACCCTCCTACAGTTGTAAACACACACATAGGTCACACATCCCCTACAGCGCCACCTGTGGTTAACTCCCAAACTGCAACTATCATTTCCACAGTAAACAATGCAATTTAAATGCATTTTTTGCTGTGAAAATGACAATTGTCCCAAAAATGTGTCAAAATTGTCCGAAGTGTCCGCCATAATGTCGCAGTCACGAAAAAAAAATAATTAATAAAAATGCAATAAAACTATCCCTTATTTTGTAAACGCTATAAATTTTGCGAAAACCAACCGATAAACGCTTATTGTGATTTTTTTTACCAAAAATACGTAGAAGAATACGTATCAGCCTAAACTGAGGAAAAAAAAAGATATTTATTATAGCAAAAAGTAAAAAATATTGATTTTTTTTTTTAAATTGTCGCTCTTTTTTATTTTATAGCGCAAAAAATAAAAACCGCAGAGGTGATCAAATACCACCAAAAGAAATCTCTATTTGTGGGGAAAAAAGGACACCAATTTTGTTTGGGAGCCACGTCGCACGACCGCGCAATTGTCAGTTAAAACGGCGCAGTGCCGAATCGCAAAAAGGGGCAAGGTCCTTTACCTGCATTTTGGTCCGGGTCTTAAGTGGTTAAACAAGAGGCAGTTTTTCACATATCTCAAAGTATAGCCACAGCCTGAACATCTTAGCCTCAATGTGAATTGATCAAAATAAGTACAGTAGTACCTTGGATTATGAGCATAATTTGTTCCAGAAGCATGCTTGTAATCCAAAGCACTCGTATATCAAAGCAAGTTTCCCCATAGGAATTAATGGGAACTCAGTTAATTTGTTCCAGTGTCACTGCTAGTGTATGCAGTACCACATGTGGCCAGAGGTGGGGGGGCGCCAGAGACATTCGGAGACACTCAAGTGTCTCCAGCGCCCCCCCTACCTCTGGCCACATGCGATACTGCACACCCCAGAGGCTTAAATGACATCACCATAGCCAGGCATCACCCAAGACCTTCGAATTTATGGCTCACCATACACAGCTCGAATTCCACCCACTTCTTGTTAAATCAGCTGAAATCTGAGCCATAGGTGTCTCTTCTGGTTTGACAAACTTAATAAAAAAAAAAAATCTAAGGAGATGGAAAATTGTCAGCCACAAAGTGACTCCATCCAATCAAGATGGTTGCAGTGGCTGTTTGAATACAGTAGCCAGCAGTGTATATTGCTCCATTCATGCAGTTTAGTGTGACTGGGGGGAATCAAGTGATTTTTCTCATTCAGCCGGCAGAGCTGAATCATAAAAATCTACAAGTGTAGACTAGCACAAGTCTATAGACCTCTGCCATCCTCAGTGGCCTCCTTCCTCTACCTTCAGCTGGATAGTTCTGCAGAGCACTCTGTTCCCCAATTCTCCTACTGTGTGCTTCTTAATTAAACATAAGAATTCTTCACCAGTATCTTGAAACATTTATTTTTTATTTTATGTCAAGGCTCAGACATACTCATGAGTCTCAGCCTTGACAAAGGAACCCTGAGCAGCCATGTATACATGGATCTTAGATGGCCCAATCCATTTCACACTCACTTTTTAAAGTCATACATGTGTGGTGCAGTAAAGATGTATTTTCTCCTTGTCTTGTTTACCATTACCACAGAGTAAAAGTAACGAAAATCCCAAATGTAGGGTTGTCACCAGAACAGGAACAGTTGGTAAACCTTCAATGATGACACCCTGGGATTCTCACTTTCTGTTTTGATTATGGGACCGGAAGTGAAGGGAGATCTCCCCAATGCACAGATGGCAAATAAGCAAGGGAGGGTTATAACTTCTATCTAAGATTAAAAAAAAAAATGTTTTTAGTTCAACCTTTAAGCAAACCTATCACAAATCTGGATATTCCCAGTGTGCAAAAAGCATAAGCAGAGCTTATGTTATTTGAAAAACACATAGCTAAATAATCAAAATATCCAAAGAACTTGAATGAATTAAAAACAAATCTCAACTTCGCTTGTAAAAAGAATTTGAGCTGCCTTTTTCGCCGGATTTAATGACCATTTTGCTTTGCTTAGCATGTTGGAATTATCATATACACAGTATGACTTGCCCGCTGTTCCTTATTGAAATCTTCAATAAAATCACAGCACGCTATAGGAGCGCAAATACAACAGCTGGGCATAGGAGACTGCAACTGAGAGCAGAACAAGACTGAGCAAGGAAGCTATTTAGAATGGAGATGGAGATTAGCAAAGCAGAAATGTGACGAGTAAGGCAGAGGAAAGTGAGAAGCAGTACAAATCGCTACCTAGGATATAAATCCTGAATACAATGCTGTAGTGTCACACCAGAAAGAAGCAGCCATACATTCATATCTGGCTTTAAGTGATAATTATTACCGAAGGAGAAATACGGAGGCTTCCGTCAATACTTCCCTGATCAGCCATGGAGCTTAGACAGACAGAATGCAATCAGAATACCTGATCTAGGTCAGTGCCACTGAGCCGTATTTGGAATAAAAGAGAATTTTAGAAGTTAGCATTATTAGCGTTCATATTCTCTCAGAACAGTGAATTGATAGCCAAACTTTTTTTTTTTTTTTTAACTTCAGGGAAAAGAAGGGAAGGCTAAAACCCCTATTATTGTGTTTTTCAAAATCAGACCTCAAGTACCCCCCAACAGATCATATTTCCAGCATTTTCCTTAAACAGGTACTTTAAATCAATGCCCATAGCTTGGCCCCTGGACGAAGTAAGGTTTGACAAAACGGCGTAGGGAGGAGCAGCGTGCTGACGTCACCACAACAACAGCGCAAGGTCCCAGAAGGAACGGGCTATGAGAGCCGGCCGGCTACACTAACTTTTACACACGCTTTTATCTTCTATTGTTTGTAAGTGCAATTTATTATATTATTAAAGATTTTTAAACGGGGTTACGCTATGTTGGTTTCTTCTTCCCTCATCCGGTTTTGAGCACATATGACCTCGTGTAAGAGGCGGAGGATAGAACCACTGACTGAGCGGAGGCATCAGGCACAGTCACACAGAGACCCAGGCTGGGGTATAGGCCATCCATGAACAAAGATCTCTAGTTGGGATCTAATGCCGCATACACACGATCATTTTTCGGCATGTAAAAAACAACGTTTTTAAAAACTGACATTTAAAATGATCGTGTGTGGGCTTCACATTATTTTTCAGGTTCTGAAAAACGACAAAAAAAAAATAAAAAAAAAATTCGATCACTTTATATAGGCATTTTTTTCTTATATATTTGTACCACCATCTATCTTTTTCAATAAAAGTTTGTAAACAAAAAAAAAAAAATTCGAACATGCTGCATTTTTTAACGACATTTAACCACTTCAGCCCCGGACCATATTGCTGCTCAATGACCGGGCCACTTTTTTGCGATTCGGCACTGCGTCGCTTTAACTGACAATTGCGCGGTCGTGCGACGTGGCTCCCAAACAAAATTGGCGTCCTTTTTTCCCCAACAAATAGAGGTTTCTTTTGGTGGTATTTGTTTTTAGTTTTTGCGCTATAAACAAAAATAGAGCGACAATTTTGAAAAAAAATAATATTTGTTACTTTTTGCTATAATAAATATCCCCAAAAATATATAAAAAAATATATTTTTTTCCTCAGTTTAGATCAATACGTATTCTTCTACATATTTTCCGTAAAAAAAATCACAATAAGCGTTTGGTTTGCGAAAAAGTTATAGCGTTTACAAAATAGGGGATAGTTTTATGGCATTTTTTATTAATATTATTTTTTTACTAGTAATGGCGGCGATCAGCGATTTTTATCGGTACTGCGACATTAAGGCGGACACATCTGACACTTTTGACACATTTACACACACAGCTCCCGGTTCTCGCTCTGTACCAAGCGATCGCGGGTGCCCGGCGGCAATCGGGGATCAGGGACAAGCGGGGGCGTGCGCACGTCCCTATTGGCTGAAAGGTTAGATGATGTATAGCTACGTGATCTCGCCCAGCCGTGCCAACCTGCCGCCAACCTGCCGCCGTATAACGCAGTTAAAACTAGGTTGTTTTTCGGGTTGTAAAAAATGATCGTGTGTGGGCTAACACGACAAAACCTGTGCATACTCAGAAGCAAGTTATGAGACGGGAGCGCTCGTTCCGTTCGTAATGGAGTAAGCACATTCATCACTCTCTAACAGACAGAAAAGCGTGAATCGTCTTTTACTAACAGGAAATCAGCTAAAGCAGCCCAAAGGGTGGCTTCATGTGCATGGAACTTCCCCTTTATAGTGCCGTCGTACGTGTTGTTCGTCACTGCGCTTTACTAGAGCATTTTTTTTTTAAGGATCGTGTGTGGGCAACGTCGTTTTAATGATGAAGTTGGAAAAAACGTTGTTTTTTCTAGAGGCTGAAAAACTTTGTTTTTAACATGCCGGAAAATGATCGTGTGTACGCGCCATTACTCTCTGGTAAGCTGCAGTGGCTTTGGAGGTGGAGGATCTCTTTTCTATCAATCAGCACTGTTCTTGGGTGTCTCGTGGTTTGATGTCACCAACCTGTTTGCAGGAAGACTTCATAACATCAACATATTGACTTTCTTTTTAACACTTATTTCATTCAACAATCAATTTATTGATCACTTATTTGGGACATTCAGGACTTTTTAATTGTATTTTGTGCAGCAATTGGTGTTTTTACCTTTCCATGAGGGGTGCCATTTTGATTCAGTTTTTGCATTTCCTTTTTGGGCATTCATTGTGATCCAATTTTCAACTTATATTATATTTATTGGTCTTTGTTTTGTGTGTGTCACAAGGTTGCAGCATTTATTTACATCACATTCAATTGTGTTTTTACAATATATTTTTAATTGACAGCGCAGTATTATACACCATTTTCACATTCAGAACAGGGAAATGCCTTGTTTACGTTCTGCCGCTCCGTGACATGATCGCGGGACACCGGCGGACATCGAGCCTGCGGGTCACGTGGGCACGGTCACAGCCGAGCCATTGTGCCAACGTATATCGTCGTGCGCTGGTCGGCATGTGGTTAAGGAATGAGGCTGGGAAACATGGCACTAATAAATTACTTGTTGCTGCCTGTGTCCTGCTAGGGGGATTTCCCTTCACATTGTGTCTTCCTGGAGTCACAACAGGAGGAAATCTTCCCAATAGTGGAGGGAATTCCCATTAAATACAGTTCTCGCCAGAAGAGGTTTCCCCATTGGGAGATTTCTCCTTTTTCTTCTCATAACAACTCAAAAACGTAGCATTTCATCTTACTGTTTGTCTCAGTGAAAATGTTCACCAGGACAAATAGAGGGATGAGTCTCCCCAAAATGGACACAGGTTATAACATGTTGGCAAAGTGTCTATCCCTTTCCCACCCTAAAACTATAAGAAATACATTTACATTATATCTTTACATACACTTTAAAGGACAACCTTAACTTCATTATCCTTTGTTTTTTTTCCTTTATTGCTCCCCCACCTCCTTGAGTGCTGCGCACCTGGTATTATACCTACCGTACCTTCAGCCCCATTCCAGCGATCTTCACTGTCGGGCCCTTTCTCCAAAAATGGTTGCAACTGTACTGCGTATGCGTGCTACAACCCATTGGTGTCTGCGGGGGGGCTGTCTCTTAGCAACTATGAAAACAAATTGGAAAAATAAGAAAAATGTATGACAACTCTGCCTGACCGTTTGTAAATAATAGGAGATCACACTCCCAATGTAAACGCAGCACGGAAGTGCTATGTTTGTTTACAATGGAGTGCTACTAGTTAAAATGCTGTTGAACCCAGGACTCTTCATTCACTATATCTGGTCTCCCACAGTACACAGAACATGGAAATGCAAATGTTTTAGTAAATATGAGTTGCTAAATACCCTTTCTCATCAGCAGTTATAGCATTCTTGTTACTTCTATCAGTGTCTGGTTAAAGCTTGTAAGACACATTTTCATTCTTCTTTGATTTGTCCTATAAGGCTGTAGAACCCCTGACCCTCTGTCTGGACAGTGATGATTGGCCCTGTGCTGATCACATGTACCCTCCCAAGAACAAAAAATCTCTAGCAATACATACCAAACTGAGCATGTGCAACTTACCCCCAAGGCTCTGTTCGATCAGTAGATGGTTTAGGGACTGTGGAATGGGCAAATTGGAGAAGACGGGATTAAATAGCCTTTTTAAACAATGTGGAGGATTAACCCCTTAGGTTCCACAGTGAGTATAACAGGCATGCTTTACTGCATATACAGAATGATTTTACTGTTGTGGGTTTAGTAACACTTTAACCACTTGCCGACCGCCCGCCGTCATATTACTGTGGGAGGTTGGCACGCCTGGGCGAGAGCCCGTAGCTATACGTCCGCTCTTTTTGCGGCCACTAGGGAGCGTGCGCGCCGCCGACGGCCTGCGCGCGCCCCCGAGTCCCACGATCGCCGCCAGGCACGCGCGATTGCTCGTTACAGAGTGGGGACTGGGAGCTATGTGTGTAAACACAAAGCTTCCGGTCCTGTCAGCGGGGGAAACGCTGATCTTCTGTTCATACAATGTATGAACGGAAGATCAGTGATTTCCCCTAGTGAGTCCACCCCCCATACAGTTAGAACACACACAGGAACATACTTAACCCCTTCCCCGCCCCCTAGTGTTAACCCCTTCACTGCCAATGGGATTTTTATAGTAATCCAATGCATTTTTATCGCTATAAAAATGCCAATGGTCCCAAAAATTTGTCAAAATTGTCCGATGTGTCCGCCATAATGTCGCAGTACTGAAAAAAAACGCTGATCGCCGCCATTACTAGTAAAAAAAAAATATTAATAAAAATGCCATAAAACTACCCCCTTTTTTGTAAACGCTATAAATTTTGCGCAAACCAATCAATAAACGCTAATTTTTTATGAAAAATATGTAGAAGAATACGTATCGGCCTAAACTGAGGAATTTTTTTTTTTTATATATATTTTTTGGGGATATTTATTATAGCAAAATGTAAAAAAAATATAGAATTTTTTTCAAAATAGTCGCTCTATTTTTGTTTATAGCGCAAAAAATAAAAACCGCAGAGATGATCAAATATCATCAAAAGAAAGCTCTATTTGTGGGAAAAAAAGGAAGCCAATTTTGTTTGGGAGCCACATCGCACCACCGCGCAATTGTCAGTTAAAGCGACGCAGTGCCGAATCACAAAAAGTGCTCTGGTCATTGGGCAGCAATATGGTCCAGGGGTTAAGTGGTTAAAAATGATGAAAAACTAAAACATTAAGTGGACTTTTAAAGGTACCCAAACAATATATAATGTAAAAATAAATTATTTTTTTAGTATACAAAATGATTAAAACATAATAAAAGTACAGCACCATAATACTTGGATTATACTACATGTAAGACTCATCCATATAGCGTATTGCACCCCCAGTGCAGGTATATCATATCCACAATTAAAAACTTGTTAACTGTGGTGTTTTGCTTTGTGTCTCTTAAGTTTTTTTTTACAGTAAAAGCAAGGAAGTATAGAACCCACTGTAGTGTATTAATATGCTTTTAACAAAGTTACCGTACAAACAATTCCTGGCTATTACTACAAAGAACCTTAAAAGACACGTGGCAAATAAGGTAGACACTATTACAAGATTACACTGGGAGTGTGATTATCACCCCAACTCAACACGTTTCCTGAAATCAAGTTTTGCTCCTTTAATAGTAAGGCGCTTTAGCACTAGAAATAGCCTCTGTAAAGTGCCTGAAAAACGACTCTTATTCATTCCAGTGTGACTTTTCACACTGGGGCGGTGCGCTTGTGGGACGTTCCGAAAAGTCCTGAAAGCAGCATCTTTGGGGTGGGTTGAGCGCCCCCAAAATGCCCTGCCCATTGGAAACTTAAAAACTTTAAAGTGCCACATAATGGGAGTTTTTAAACCTTTTTTCAGTTAAAAGTGCCCTGCTAGCGGCCGAAAATTTCACGCTGCTTAACCACATGCCGACCAGCCGCCGTCGTTCTACGGCGGCAGATCGGCTGTCCTGGGCGAGAGCCCGTCATACTACGTCGCACTTTCGACGGCCACTAGGTGGCGCGTGCGCGCCTCCGCACGCCCGCGAGTCCCCCGCGCATGCCCGGCGGGTGCGATCACCGCCAGGCACCCGCGAGTCCCCCGCGCATGCCCGGCGGGTGCGATCACCGCCAGGCACCCGCGATTGCTCGTTACAGAGCGGGGAACGGGAGCTGTGTGTGTAAACACAAAGCTCTCGTTCCTGTCAGTGGGGGAAACGCTGATTTTCTTGTTATACAATGTATGAACAGAAGATCAGTGATTTCCCCTAGTGAGGCCATCCCCCCATACAGTTAGAACACACCAGGAACACACTTAACCCCTTCCCCGCCCCCTAGTGTTAACCCCTTCACTGCCAATGGCATTTTTATAGTAATACAATGCATTTTTATAGCATTGATCGCTAAAAAAATGCCAATGGTCCCAAAAATGTGTCAAAAGTGTCCGATGTGTCCGCCATAAGATCACAGTACTGAAAAAAAACGCTGATCGCCTCCATTACTAGTAAAAAAAAATATTAATAAAAATGCCATAAAACTACCCCCTATTTTGTAAACGCTATAACTTTTGCGCAAACCAATCAATAAACGCTAATTGCGATTTTTGTTTACGAAAAATATGTAGAAGAATACGTATCGGCCTAAACTGAGGAAAACATTTTTTTTATATATTTTTGAGGGATATTTATTATAGCAAAAAGTAAAAAATATTGCATTTTTTTCAGAATTGTCGCTCTATTTTTGTTTATAGCGCAAAAAATAAAAACCGCAGAGGTGATCAAATACCACCAAAAGAAAGCTCTATTTGTGGGGAAAAAAGGACGACAATTTTGTTTGGGAGCCACGTCGCACGACCGCGCAATTGTCAGTTAAAGCAACGCAGTGCCGAATCACAAAAAGTGCTCTGGTCAGGAAGGGGGTAAATCCTTCCGGGGCTGAAGTGGTTAAGCAGCACTAAAGTGCCGCTAAAATGAGCAGCACTTCAGTGCCAATGACGGGAGCTGTCAGTGGGAAAGTAGCCTTAAAGAGACCTGCTGAACATAAGGAATATTTTTTGTCTTGTGCAGGGTGGCTAATAAAGCTGCTCTTTTTTCTTTTTTTTTTTTTAAAACAGCATGGTACTAAGTTGTGCTTCATTGTGAGACAGAACAAAAGGGCAATCAATGACAAATTTGTCCAAAAAAGGGGGATGAAAAAAGAATTAAGAGAAAGCAGGGAGGATGAAAACCTACATCGGGGAAATGGTCAACTCTTTATGAATATTTTCTCTGCGTATTTGTTCTGAACACTGGAAGACTTTTTATGGCCTCTAATTATTGCAACTGAGAAAAAACAGCTTGGATCTCATCAAGTTCTAAATCCCTGTTATTGGAGTATCCCCACTGTAAGGACACAGTGCCTAATTTTATTAAGTTACACACAGCTAACAATGACATGGGTTATAAAAATGTAATTATATGATGGAAAACATTTAAAATATTGCTGTGCATAAACCCATATCAGCCAATTATGGTTACAAATATACTAGAATGTGAGTCATAGTATAAATATGAAATATGGACAGCGGCTGCAGGGTAGAGGAGACAGCGCTTGACAACAGCTGGGAATGCCTGGGAGCAGTGACGTCACCCATAGGCATCCATTCTCCAGCCATTGTGGCACTCCTATATACATATTTCTTACATAGGTTAGCCAGCATAGGTGTTAGGAGCGGGAGGGGACATTTTTAAGACTAGTGAGGTTTAAGTGTCTATCAACTTACATTGTGTAGAGCAGTGTTTCTCAAACTTTTTTCCGATCAAAGCACCCTTTAAAACTATGCACAATCTTAGGGGAACTCCATTCTAAAATGTTAAAAAAACTAAACAAATAGATTTACATGATGTAGCAACATTCACAAATGTAGGACACCCAACTTTAGACATGATTTTTTTCTTCCAAAGAAAATACATCTTTGCACACTGGTATGACTAGAGTTCCAATGTTTCTCTTCTCCCTCAGTTTTCCTCCCTAATTCAACTAATATGACCCCAGTGTTGATAGAAAGGGGCAGGGAAGGGAAGTGCAGTACAGGCGCCCAACGTTCTCCTTATCAGCCAATTACGTCATTGGTTGTTAAGATGCAAGTGGCTAGAAGGTTGTAATGGTGCCCAATGAAAACATGTGGCTTTATGTAAGGCAGGCTTGATCCACCCAATGGCTTGTATACAATTTTTGAGGAATTGTAAGCATTTTGCCAAAGTACCCCTAAAGAATTTGGAAGGTACCCCAATTGAAAAAGGCTGGTGTTGAACAAGGGAATTTAATTAAAATAAAAGAAGGTCTGGTCAGTAAAAATGTTTTCCAGCAGATGTCCAATTCTCATGTGTATATATATATATATATATATATATATATATATATATATATATATATATATTTGTAAATAATAGTACCATCATCCAAGAAATTTAGAGATATAGAAATCGGAATTGTTTGATCCCCAAACCAAAGTTCCAAGGGGCAAGGGCAATTGGACTATCTCGGTACAGGTTTGAAAAATATATATAGAAAAGTATAAATAAAGTTTTTATTAGTACAAAATTGATAAAGGACAACCCAAAATCATGGTGACAATCCATACACTTCACCAGTATAATAGTCCCCAAAAGGGGAGGATCAGAGTGGGATTGTGGGTCACGAAAGGCATCTCAACTAGTTTTGCTGTCTATTGCCGCTTCGTCAGGAGAATATCTGTAATTTGATTGAAAATTAATCAAAAATTATACAGTTAACCAGATCAATAGTACAGTCTGATACATAAAAATATTATATACACAGGGAAAAAAGAGCAGAGCAGAGCTGCTTACCTGTGGTCCAAACCTGTACCGACATAGTCTAATTGGCCCTGCCCTTTGGAACTTTGGTTTGGGGACCAAACAATTCCGATTTCTATATCTGACATTCTAGTATGTGTAGGAATTTTTGTCTATCAATAACTAAGCAATGTACAATTTCTTGCAATTTCTAGCTTTTCATTATTATAATTGTTTAGTGTTCTCCCCTACATCAGATGTCCCCATCATAGTTCCCCCATACCTTTTAGCCCCAGGAAAGCAGAGTGCTTGATACAGAAGGTGGAACAGGCTACAAGTCTGAGTGGAGAAAGTTCAATTTCCACCTCTTATGATGCTGGGGGCTGGGCACACGTGTGGCATCATTGGGTGTTAGGACAACGCATGGACCTAAGAAGCAATCACAACAGAAGGGGGTGGGGAACCTGCATTAGGGACTGCCTGACGGTCCAGATAAACTATTCCTATGTATGGGCTTGGACTTTGGTCCACCATTTAGTGATGCCTGGTGTAGAGTATTGGAAGCAAACATGTTGCCTCAGTTAAAGCACAGTTTTGCTCTTTGTGCTCATAGTTCATATTCCCCATTAAGTTTTTTTAGAGCGAACTCATAATACTTGGGGCAGAAATACATTTTGAGACATCACTTTGTGCAAGACAAAGCTGAGACATTAAGCAACAAAAATCCAATTGCTTGCTAATTGAGGCTCAGTGGTGGAATATTTCCTGTAATCCATAAACAGTTATTGAAACAATAATTCATTGCTAAGCATCTTTGCCTTTCAGATCTTATAATGTTAAGCAGGTGTACAGCAAACACAATGCAATACAGGCAATATATAAAACATAATGGTTACAAATCTTAGGATGCTTACAGAATATATTACGATCCAATTAAAAATTAAGAATTGCCATCATATATATGACAGTATTAGGAATCATTATTCTTTTTTTATGTTTCTTACTTCATTATGTAGACAAAAGCTTTTGTAATTATAAAAATGTATTTTTCTTTTCATACTTTAGTGCACCTCTAAGTTTTCCTTTCTCAGCAGGCCATTACCTTGTGACATCATAGGTGCTTGTATTCAAAATGCAAAATCCAAAACCCTAAACCTTCTAGTCGTTGTGACCTTGACTACAAAGAAAACCCCAGACTTTATTTCCATCTGCCACCATATACATATAAAAGCTGATGAGTTTTTCATATTTTAAAAAAGCTTGTCAGAAAGCAATTAAATCCAAACATAAGCAGAGGTTACTTTCAGTGAAATCTATATGTCAGAATAGTCAATAGATTCAGAGACAAATGCAGCAGCCGTTAATTGCAGATCTTGACTTTCTAAAGTGGCTAAAAGCAAATACCCCTTGAGGTTAAATATCTCCATACTGTGGAAATGGTAAAACCAATCACAGAAAGGGGTAAATGGCATTCTTGCTTTCCTCAGGATATTTTCAGCTTTGCTAAAATAAAAAAAAATAATAACAACATAAATTGAACCCTAATGGGATATCTAAAAACCAACAACCCTTTCTAGGAAGATGAAAAAACAACAGATGTTTGACCGGTCAAGAGTCTAAAACAAATGGGACTTGTGGGTGACCACTGTTACTACTCATCCTAAATATTGAATACGTTTGACTCGTGAATAAAAAGCATTACCTATTAACCAATAAGTTTGTCACTTTTTATACATAATAAGTCAGCCATGATGATGCAATAGCAAAAGTAGACATAGACTCTGTGTGACTCCTGCATATTGCCAATGATCTTAAAGCAGCTCTTTCACTAGGGTAAAAAAAATCCCCTGCAGGGCATTGTTTTTCCTCCTCCCAGCTGTTATGTCACTATTATGTCCTGTAGTGCCTAGCGGAAGCGACTGGGGCGTAGCAGGGAACATGCTAACTGATGCACCTGGAAGTGCGAACAGGAGCTGTACTCTTACTTCTGAGAGTGAAGATTGGATTCACAACCTATTAGGGCAGGTAAGTTATTAAATACCCTCTACTTTAGAGGGTTGCTGCCTGGAATGTTTTCTATCATAGCAAGGGGTTGCTTTAAATCAGTCCTCCCCTCACCCACCCTAATAAAACAGACAACATCAATTTAATATTGAATGGATAAAGTTATTCAAAGTTACTTGCCTTTTGTTTTGTCCAGTGTCTGTGGTCTGGCTTCTTCCAGTGTGCCAACAAAAAAGCCATTATTGAAAACTGGCTTCTTCTAGTTCTATGTGGGCTCTCTGATGGCGTTCATGCCCCATCCTGTGCATGCACTGTACCTCACTACACTCATCTAGTTCTCAGTAAAAGATATTGCAAGATTGGGTTCCAACAGATATACTGTAAGTGTAATGTGGTACAGTGGATGCATGAGATTAGGCACATGCTATCTATGTCTCATCGCATGCATGTGAAGTGTAAAATTACATTCATCTTGGGGAAAAGGCCTTTTCATCCATAATCATTCATAATTTTAAACTTTAATTTTAAAATGTGTTATTTCTGGGAGGCAGTGGTGATGTAGCTTTCCCAATGGGCACATGTGGGGCTCTGGCTATGTCACCAGTGCCTCAAGAAACCAGGAAGTGAGATTTATGTTTAATAAAGGAAAAATTTGCGCTAACCCAAAAAATAAATAATAAAAACAATGATGTGATAAGTGAAATCACAGAAGGCAGCAATCAGGTCACCTAACACAAGCAAATATAAAACAAAGAAAAAATTGCGCCAACTAAATTGAAACACTTAGATCCATAAATGATGAATAAAAGTCCAAAAACGTAGAAAGTTCTGTACAAACAGCACCCAAGTGTAGTTTGAATAATTTGTGAACCACCACCACATGGACTGAGGCTTACCAGAAATAAGCTCAGTAAGAGCATATAGTTAGTCCAAGCAGGATATTACAGAGGTAGGTATCATGACAAATCCGGAGTCTAGTCTCACACCACACGAAACTGATCACAGGATCCACACTGGACTATGGCCAGGATACAGCATACAGGGCAGCGATAGACCATATGTAGGGAAGGAGACCGCAACCTGTCTCGGGTCAGCGCTGTTCTCGAGACAGGTTGCGGTCTCCTTCCCTACATATGGTCTATCGCTGCCCTGTATGATACCATTGCTGGCGAGTATCCAACGCTGTATCCTGGCCATAGTCCTGTGTGGATCCTGTGATCAGCTTCGTGTGGTGTGAGACGAGACTCCGGATTTGTCGTGATACCTACCTCTGTGATATCCTGCTTGGACTAACTATATGCTCTTACTGAGCTTATTTCTGGTAAGCCTCAGTCCATGTTGTGGTGGTTCACAAATTATTCAAACTACACTTGGGTGCTGTTTGTACAGAACTTTTTCCGTTTTTGGACTTTTATTCATCATTTATGGATCTAAGTGTTTTAATTTAGTTGACGCAATTTTTTCTTTCTTTTATATTTGAGATTTATGTTTAATTTTGGAGATTTTTTTTTTTATTTTCATGATGCTTTAAATTCAGCATGAAGAACCACATGTTTTTTTTTTTTTTTGGGGCGGGGGGGGGGGGGGGTCCACCTAAAAGCAGGGCAGGCGCAGATAAGAAGTGATTGGCATTCAGATCAACTCAACTTCATATTAGCAACCTACCCAGCTTCAGACACACAATGGATCATTGTTAGATTTAGATTTAAACAAGAAATATAGAAAGTTATATTTGTTTAAAGCATGTCTATGGTCAAAATGTAAAATCATATATTAATTTCCACATTGTGTTTCAATTATTTATAGCCTACTCCTATTACTTTGAACAATATTACAAATTGTAAACCTACTCTGTTAAGCTCCCTACTTGAATTCTGTAACTTTTATGAATTTCTGAACTACAGAAATGGTGTGAGTAAGTGCTTCGGGAGAAGAGTCAGTAGAGGAATCAATGATTGCAGGCAGTAAGGTACCATTGGATATGTAGTCTTCATCAATTGAAAGTAAACAGCAGAGGGGAAGCTGCAAAGCATGCATCCAGGAAGTTGTAGAAAGAGATGACCAGCAAACAGGCAGAACTCACAACATGAAAGTAGATTGTAAAATGTGGATTGTCAAAAATAACTTTTGTTTGTATTGTTATTACAATGCTGATGATTATAAAATAAAGTGTGTGTTGGGAACTTAGTTTTTCCTTAAGAGAAGTTTGGGATTTAAGAAAAACAATCATACTCACCTAGGTGGATGCTGCATCTGTCCCCTGCCATGTCTAAGACCACTCAGTTATCGGTCTTCAGTGAGCAGAGAGACAGTGACTGTTAGTGACCAGCTCTTTGCTCTGCCCCTCCAGTGCTCACTGTGGAGGAGTTTGGAAGGGCTGGCACAGGTTCACAGCAGCTTGCTGGGAGCCTGAAACTGCTGTCAGTCAGGCATCTGGGTGGTTCCCAATAAAGCACTACCCCAAAAGAGCCGCTGGATTTCAAGCCTATTCCCCAAAAAAGCACAGATAACCAGGCAACAGGAATTTTCCACTATTTCCAATTGACTCAAGAAGACAGTCTAGGGGTTTTAGTTTAGGTTGTTTATTTAGGGAACCTTAAATTTGGATATGGATTGGGATACTCAGGATGCTCAGAACTGAAGAAACTCCAAACAAACGGTTAAGAAACTGCTAAAGTCTCCAGCTGGTAAAATTCAACTGAACTGCATTGCACACTAGTGGGAGTAATGATGCAATTAAAACAGTAAGGCAAAAATTCCAAGAAAGTCAATGTCCAAGAGACAGCACCTGGCTGTATTGCACAGCACCTGGCTGCTCTAGGCTCAAAGTAGAGATATCGGGGTGCTCCTGGCTGTCTTGCACTGCACTCAAGCTGTCCCCTTGGTCCCAGTATGCAGTATTGCACCTTACTGTCTTCTCTGTGACTTTGGGTGTGATGCTGGTTTGTACCCCAGGGGTAGAGCATACAGCACAGGGGTATTCTCCAAATGGCTGCACCCTGGACTCCCCTTTAGCTGACTGTGTGGTTTAGAGCTAATTTGATTGGATTGATAAAAGACACTGAAAAATGTTAAGATTGCTGTTCATAGGAAGCATCAGTTGATGTAAAGCATACCTCAAAAAAAGGAGCTCTCTGAAGACATACGTTAAAGAGTAGTTGATCTGTCTAAAGCTGGAAAGGATACAAAGCAATCTCAACATTTTTAGGCATCAATCAGACGACAGTTAGACAAATTGTCTATTAATGGAGACAGTTTAGGACTGTGGCTTCTCTTCCTAGAAGTGGGCACCCAGCTAAGATGACTCCCAAGGCACATCGCAGAATCCTCAATGACACATAGAAGAACCCAGGAGTAATATCTAAAGGCTTAAAAAAAAATCACTGGAACTAGCAAACATTTCATGAGCCTACCATAAGCAAGTCTTTGAACAGGCAGTATGTCCTTGGTAAAACACCACAGAGGAAGCCTCTGCTCTCCAAAGAAAAAAAAAGCATTTCTGCGTGCCTGACATTTGCCAAAGAGTACCTTGGCAAACCACAACACTACTTGGAAAATGTTTTGTGAACTGATAAAACAAAATGTAACTGTTCGGGAAGAATACTCAGTTCTTTGTATGGCGCAAAAAGGGCACACCTTACCAATATCAAAATATTATCAAGACAGTGAAGTATGATGGAGGGAACATTATTATTTGGGTTTGCTTCACTGCCTCAGGGCCTGAAACACTGATCTTCATCATTGAGAGGAAAATTAATTACCAAGTTTACCAAAACATCCAACAGGATAAAGTCAGTGTGGCTGTCCATAGCAGGAAAATAACCATAAGCATCAAAGTAAAGCTACCAAAGACTGGTTTTAGAGAAATAAAATGCACATTTTAGAGTGGCCTGGTCAGAGCCCAGACCTTAACCCCATAGAGATACTGTGGAATGACCTCAGGAGAGCCATTCACAACAGACATATCCTACAAAGGTGCTCGAGCTGAAGCAGTTTTGTAAAGAAAAGTGGTCAAAATGTCCTCCTTAACCTTGTGCAGGTCTGATCCAGCTATTAACTCAAAGGGTACACTTACTTCACCCCCAGCACTGTGAATGTTTAATATGTGTGTTCAACCTAGACACAAGAAATTAGAATTCTGTATTATCAGCTTAAAATTATATTAAATGCTTTGTTTTGTTTGTTTTTTATAACAAACAAGTTTATACTTATCTCCTATTTTCGGGTCCCCCGCCAGTGCTTCTGGCTTGTTGTCTCTGCCAATTGCCCTCTTAGAAACCTGCTTTATATGGGGCACTCATGTGGGCTCACTCCCGAGCCTTACTGTCTGTGTCTATCCACATAGACAGCGGGACTCAGCCCCGCCTCACCCCCATTCCCTCATCACTGGTTTTGATTGACAGCAGCCAATGGCTCACATTGTCTTGGCAAAGCCAGTAAAACCAGGAAGTAAGGGTAGAGAAGAGCTGCAGACGTGCACAGCACTGGATCAAATGAGCGCTCAGGTAAGTAAAAGGGGTGTGGGGATACTGATGCCTAAACATTTTTTACCTTAACCACTTAAGACCCGGACCAAAATGCAGGTAAAGGACCTGGCCACTTTTTGCGATTCAGCACTGCATCGCTTTAACTGACAATTGCGCGGTCGTGCGACTAGGTTTCCAAACAATCATTTGCGTTCTTTTTTTCCCACAAATAGAACTTTCTTTTGGTGGTCTTTGATCACCTCTGTGGTTTTTATTTTTTGCGCTATAAACAAAAATAGAGCGACAATTTTGAAAAAATATAATAAAATGTATTGATATGTTTCGATTATGTGTTATTGTGCGGTACTTTGGTACCCTGGCTGTATTTTGTACTCTGATTTTCTTTCTCTAATAAAAAACTTTAATTAGGAAAAGTTTACTGAGGAGAAACAGGAAGTGAGAAATTCAAATATAAAAAAACATTTAGGAGGCAAATCAAAGGAAAAGGTAAGTGAACCAACAATGCACTAGCTCAAAGGAACCTATTTATAAAATAAAAAAACAAACCTTTACAACCCCTTTAGGCACAATGTGTTTGTCTATTGTTGTGACTGAGAAGCAGTTAAGAATGTTGAAGGACAACGGCATGTTATATAAAGTTGATAATAAACTGACAATACTGTATGCATTATACCTATCTATCCAGTAGGTGGCACTGCAGTGTTATAGTGTGTTATTCTATTGTAATGTGATCACAGGATGTTCTGTCTATGTTCAGTGCATGTACTTGTATGCTCCTTGTTCCTGTTCTCTTCCTGCCTGTTCCATGATGATAAAAGGCATGTAATGTATTTCTCCATAAAAGTAAAGCCGTTTGCTGTATCCAAGAACTTTCCAAAGCATAATTTTTAATCCTCAGCTAAAAAAGATCACATCATATTGCATACTTCTTGTCACTTTAAAATGATTATCATTGCAGCACCCCTGTTTGAATCCATTGTCATTCCTGTGAAAGACAGGTTTGCTGTCCCCCCTGCCCCGAAAGGTGCCAAATGTGGCACCGGAGGGGGGGAGGAGTACAATGAATGAAAGTTCCACTTTTAGGTAGAACTCGGCTTTAAGTTGCTGTGTTGTGTCTGCCCTTGGGCCTGTGAAGGGACCCTAGCTGGCTTATTAAAGAGAGGAGGTCGGTCCTGTAGGGCTGGTCATAGGAGAGAGAGACCATACATGGAGGAATGTAGTGCTGCACCAAAGTGGGCCATGCCTTGGCAGGACCCTGAATAGGATTGTCAGTGACTGAGCAAACCACAGATAAAATGGGAAATAATACAAGTCAAAGCTATGAGACAACACAGCATTGCTCTAAACACTCAGTCATGTATTAAAGGGGGACAATGTTTATGTAATGTCTATTTCACTGCCATGTGACTGCTGGAACAAACTGTACCTCCCAACTTTATGAGATGGGAATGAGGGACACCTAATAGAAAAAGTATGTAGGCATACAACACACCCCATGCCATGCCCCCTTAAAGGAGAATAATACAAAATGACTTGTTAAACTCACAATTGCTTTTTTTACCACTATTATTGCTTTATACTGACTTTTGAAATGTGCAAATCTAGAAATTGGATGAAAAGTTTAGCACTGGGAAACACTTTTTGACAGACAAATATTGCATTTTATATACAACTCTATAGATCAGAGCAATATGAGGGACAAATGAGGATGAAAGGCTGACAAGAGGGACTTTGTTCCAAATGAGGGACAGTCCTTCAAAATCAGGGACAGCTGGGAACTATGTGTGTGGAGACAAGTTGTTTCATCATGCCAATAATTCAGTAAATGGAGTTGCTGGGTAGGTAAATTGTCCGATTTATTGTGAACACAAAATGCAAGCTAAATCCTACAGTGTATGGGAATGGGGAATGAAGTGTGTTAACCTTTGGGGTAAGGATAATGTCAAGTTAAGGGAAGGAGAAGCATCTAGTTTGGGAGTGAGTACCAATCTGCAGCCCATCAGAGTACCCGAGTACCTGTCTCCAGCCCAGAGTACCCAGTACCAATCTGCAGCCAATCAGAGTACCCCAGTACCTGTTTCCAGCCCAAAGTACCCAAGTACCTATCTGCAGCCCATCAGAGTATTCAAGTACCTGTCTTTAGCCCAGAGTACCCAAGTACTTATCTGCAGCCCATTGAAGTACCTGAGTACCTGTCTCCAGCCCATCAGAGTACCTGTTCAAGTCCAGAGTACCCAAGTACCTGTTTCCAGCAGAGAGTACCCAAGTACCTATCTCCAGCACATTGGAGTACCCGAGTACCTGTCTCCAGTCCAGAGTACCTGAGTACCTAGCTGCAGACCGTCAGAGTACCTGAGTACCTAGTTTCAGCCCAGAGTACCTGAGTACCTATCTGCATACCATCAGAGTACCCAAGTACCTGTCGCCAGCCCAGAGTACCCAAGCACCTATCTGCAAGACATTAGAGTACCCAAGTACTTGTCACCAGCCCATGAGAGTTCCCAAGTACCTAACTGTAGCTCATCAGAGTACCCAAGTACCTGTCTCCAGCCCATTAGACAACCCCATTACCTATCTGCAACCCATCAGAATACCCGAGTACCTATCTGCAGCCAATTTAGAGTACCCGAGTACCTATCTACAGCCCATGCCTCATAGAATATATGTTGGGGTGTTTTCTTTCCAAATTGGGGTTATTTTCATTGTCCTGGTGCTCCAGGGCCTTCAAAGGTGTGATTGGTTGTTAGGAAATTATATGTGTAATTTATGCTCCTAGAACACCTCATGGTGCTCCCTGCATGTTGGGCCTCTGTATGTGGCCAGGCTGTGTAAAAGTCTCACATATGTGGTATCGCCATACTCAGGAGTAGCAGAATGTGTTTTGGGGTGTGATTTTTGCTATGAACATGCTATGTGTTAGAAATATCTTATTAATTGACAACTTTGTGTAAAAAAAAATAATAGTTTTACTTTTCTTTTCAAACTTTCCAAAAACTTGTAGAAAAAAATGGCATGTTCAAGACTCATTATGAATCATAGAATATACATTGAGGTGTTTTCTTTCAAAAATGGGGTCATTTTGTGGGTAATTCCACTTCTCCTCCAGGAAATTAGATGTGCAACTTATGCCTCTAGAATGCCTGATGGTGCTCCTTGCATGTTGAAACTCTCTATGTGGCCAGGCTGTGAAAAAGTCTCACACATGTGGTATTGCCATACGCAGGAGGAATTGCCATACTCAGGAGTAATAGCACAATGTATTTTGGGGTGTAATTGCAAGTATGCGTACGCTGTGTGTGAGAAATAACTTGTTATTACGACAATTTTGTGATACAAATAATAAAAAAAAAAAAGATTTCTTAATTTTTCCAAGAATTGTGGGAAAAAAATTGTGGGTAAAAGTACCCTGTATTGAAGTGGTTAAAACAGCTTTGTAGTCAGGACAGGTATCGCTGGCGGGAAGAAGGAAGTTATGTGGGGCCCAGTGTAACAGTTCAGTGGCCAGCCATATGGGGCGTTAACTCACACAATAAATGCTAACAGTGTACAAACACTTGAGTAATTATTAAAACTTTTGCATATAGTTCTCCATGTGCACCAATTTTCTCCTTTATTGCCATTTTCCCTCAATAATCACATGATTAGACGTCCCTCAGAACATAGGACTAATTTCTAATAAGAGATGAGAGAATTTGCCTGAGTGCTGGATTTGCTTGGAGATTGCAAACTTTGCAGAGAACCCTACTGAAGCCTATAGGGGTGAAACATACAATTCTGGCATTATAGAGCTAATAAGAAAGCTATTGTCAAGCAAAGGGCATGAAAGCCCAGGAACACGTGGGCATGTACCCATCTCCCTACACAGAACTGTTAGCTCTCTCTATCAACTCCATTACACACTGACAACATGGCTGGTGAGAGCCCACTTTTTTATGGAAAGGGAGCTAGGTTAGTCATTCCTTTGGATCACATGTGTCAAACACAAGGCCTACAGACGGAATCTGGCCCTCCATTTCCTGTGGCCCTCGCACCCATGGCTATTTTCAGCCAAAACGTGTCAGAACTCCTTTCCGCCACCTCTGGCTCTTGCCCTCTGCTTACCAGGGGGCTCTGGAGGGAGATATATGTAGAGGTGGGGGATAAGTGTTTGCAGGGGCCAGCCTGTAAAATAAAGCTGAATCCTACACACTGTGCATAGCACACCCCTATTCCCTGCACTTTGTACACAGCGAATGCTGCGCATAGGGCACCCTTCACTCTGCACTTTGTACTCAGTGCATCCCTGAACTCTGCACTCTGTGCATAGGGCACCCCTGAACTCTGCACTCTGTGCATTAAGGCACCCATGAACTCTGCACTCTGTACATGGTGCACTCCTTAACCCTGCACTCAGTACACAGCGTACTCCTAAACTCTGCACTGTGTACATAGAACACCCCTGAAACTGCACTCTGTACATGATCCACTCCTGGTATATATTGCCCCTTTAGGATCCTTCCAATTGTATTGCAATGTGATATGATATGGATACATTTATTTGGTCTTACATATATATCCAGCCCTTAAGAGCAAGCATAATGCTGATGTGACCCACGATTAAATTAAGTTTGACACCCCTGCTTTAGATTATTGGCACTTGTTACCCCAAGGCAAACGATATGCTCTGTATTAAGCACCATACACACTATCAGTTTTCCTGCAGGTTTTTCTCTTCAGGTTTACCAAAACCATCTAATATGAGGTCAAACCTTAAGAGTTTCAATTCGTATGCAATCAGGCAGGCCCTTGCATTACAAGGTTTTGGTAAACCTGAAGAGAAAAACCTGCAAGAAAACTGATAGTGTGTATGGGGCTTTATAGGTTATTCCTTGTTTCTGGTGGCAAACCTGCAATCTTGTTGATCCAAACCTTGCAGTGAATTTTGGAGATTCACCCAAATCTAGACCCTATTGGTGATGCTATGGTGTTGACCTTCAAGATTTAAGAAGAATATAATCCGAACAGTATATACTGTAATGCAGTGGCGCATATTCACATAATTTATGTCGCAAGATTATATTATTTACCCTATGACTAAGCCCCCAGTGGGCAGGGCAAATGCATCAAGGTGTATGGTTTGGTGGAGACATGTAGGCTGAGGCCGCTCCTTATCGTTTATTTACCTGGACTGGTCAGGAGTAGCGGTAATTTTTCTCTCTTAACAAGATTTATTATTTTTCTAAATATGCATCTTCCATTCAAACACGATTAAAACTTTATTACAGAACTTGAGGTTGACATATAAGGTGACACTTAATATTTACAAGCACGTGCATATGCAGCTTATTGGAATAAGCCAATGAACAAACACAGTATTACTTCATAAACAACCAAGAAAATCTGTTTAAAAAAATATGCATAGAAAATAATCTTCACAAATACTGTACATAGATAAGTCCTGTAGTAAGTGAGGTCTTGTCCATGGTGCTGACCATGGAGCTCTATGACATAATGCTGACTTTCTGTAAATGTCAGTCTCTGCAAATAATTTAGGAGAATTTCCTTTCAACAACAATCAGTGTTTTTTCTTCTGTATAAAAAGTGTTTATTTATAAAATGATGTATAGTGATTATGCAAAGTTCCAACTCCAAATGTTTGCTCCACAAAGGTTCATGTTAGTAGAAAGATGTGGCTGCAGCCCCCCAGTTGCGTATTTAGATGATAAATTCCACCATTTTAAGTCCTTTACAAGTGACTATATTCCACCTGTTCAACATAATAATGATCTTCCAACCAACACTTAGGCTGGGTTCACACCTATGTGAATTGGATGTGGTTTTCACCGCGTCCAATTCACATAGCAGGAGAATGTGACCGTCTCTATGGAGCTGGTTAACATACCTTCAGGGCAAAAATTCCGGCCTAATTCCTCCCTGAAATAGAGAACAGGGACACACGTCTCGGAAGTGTGCCTGCGGGTCCTGCATACTCGATGTTTGCCGGCGGCCCGCGATTGCGGTGAGGAGAGGCAGAGAGGGGAGATGCCTATGTAAACAAGGCATTTATTTTCCTGTTCTGCCTAGTGACATGACAGGGATCTACTGCTCCCTGTCATTGGGAGCAGTGATCGCTGTCATGTCAGTGGTAGCCAATCCCCCCACAGTTAGAATCACTCCCTAGAACCCCTTGATCGCGTCCTAGTGTTTAACCCCTTCCCTGCCACTGTCATTTATACAGTAATCAGTGGCTATTTATAGCACTGATCGCTGTATACAGGCATACCCAACTTTTAAGTACTCAATGGGGTTTATTTACTATCGCTGGAGAGTGCAAAAGCAGGCTCACTTCTGTATAGAAACCAATGAGCTTTTAACCCCAGCCCTTTTTAATTAAGCTTTGGTAATAAAACCTGTAAGCTCATTGGTTTCTATGCAGAAGTGAGCTTGATTTTGGGCTGTGCAGCATTAGTAAATAAACCCATTGTTTACTTAAAATTGGGCTATGCCTGTAAATAACAATGGTCCCAAAATAGTGTCAAACGTGTCCGATGTGTCCGCCATAATGTCGCAGTCCCAATAAAAATAACAGATCACCACGATTACAAGTAAAAAGAAAATATTAATAAAAATGCCATAAAACTATGCCCTATTTTGTAGACGCTGTAACTTTTGCGCAAACCAATCATTGGTTTATTGCATTTTTTTTTTTACCAAAAATATATAGAAGAATACGCATTGGCCTAAACCGAGGAAAACATTTTTTTTATATATAATTTTAATTTTTGATTCTTTTTTTGTTTATAGCGCAAAAAATAAAAACCGCAGAGGTGATCAAATACCACCAAAAGAAAGCTCTATTTGTGGGGGAAAAAATGACTTCAACTTTGTTTGGGTACACTATCGCACGGGTAGCTCCATGTCTGAATAGATACACAAAGCTGCAGCTTGGCTCAGGTGCCCCCATAGCAAGCTGCTTTCTGTGGGGGCATGCAACAGCAGGGGGGGGGGGGGGGTAGGAGCTACAGCCAGAGACCAGAGAAGAGGAGGATTTGGGCTTCCCTGTGCAAAACCAACTGTAACAGAGCAGGTAAGTATAACATGTTTGTTAGGGAGACTTTACAGTCACTTTAAGCTTTGACATTAAAACTTAGAAGCTGATTGGTTAGTATGCACAGCTGCACTAGATTATGTGTGCAATAGATTTGGTAAATCTCCCCCTCTGTTACTCCCCCCCCCCCCCCCCCAAAAAAAAAACGTTTTTTCTGCAGTCTTCAGGCCAGTCCGTTCATATCCCTTTCTCTTCTTGCTTGGGTAGTTTTTCCTACCTGACTGAGTCGTTCTCAAGTTACGATCAGTACTGCGAGCCACGGCCATCTGATGACACCACCCATTAGGCAGGTTTATGACAGCCTGGGCTCATGGGAAGTGGGTTTAATGACACTGCCCATCATTCACCAAGAAGATTGGCAACATCTAGTGGCAAAAATAAATTACTGCAGTGGACAGCTCACATTAACTACTTAACCCCCGGACCATATTGCTGGTCAAAGACCAGAGCACTTTTTGCGATTCGGCACTGCGTCGCTTTAACTGACAATTGCGCGGTCGTGCGACGTGGCTCCCAAACAAAGTTGGCGTCCTTTTTTCCCCAAAAATAGAGCTTTCTTTTGGTGGCATTTGAGCTATAAACAAAAATAGAGCGACAATTTTGAAAAAAATGAATATTTTTTACTTTTTACCATAATAAATATCCCCCAAAAGTATATAAAAAAACATTTTTTTCCTCAGTTTAGGCCGATACGTATTCTTCTACATATTTTTCATTAAAAAAAATTGCAATAAGCGTTTATTGATTGGTTTGCGCAAAAGTTATAGCGTTTACAAAATAGGGGGTAGTTTTATGGCATTTTTATTAATATTTTTTTTTTACTAGTAATGGCGGCGATCAACGATTTTTATAGCGATCAGTGCTATAAAAAATAGCATTGATTACTATAAAAATGCCACTGGCAGGGAAGGGGTTAACACTAGGGGGCAGGGAAGGGGTTAAGTATGTTCCCTAGGTGTGTTCTAACTGTAGGGTGGGTGGCCTCACTAGGTTAAATGACTGATCGCTGTTCATACTCCCGGTCCCCTGACAGGACAAGGAGCTCTGTGTTTACACACAGAGCTCCCGGTCCTCGCTCTGTAACGAGCAATCGCGGGTGCCCAGCGGCGATCGTGGCCGCCGGGCACGTGCACGGGAGTCAGGGACGAGCGGGGGCGCACGCGCCCATATTGGCTTCTGGGTGAGGTGACATATAGCTACGTGCTCTCGCCCAGCAGAGCCGACCTGCCGCCGTAAAACTGCGGGGGCTGGTCGGCAAGCAGTTAAAATCAACATAAAAATAGGATTTCTTGTTCCTAATATTTTTATTGTGTATTTTATCACTTTGATTGAATAAGAGACTTTTTGGATTTTGGATTGGATTTTTTGTTATATTTAAACCTTGTGAATATATTATCATTTTTTCTGGACACTTTATAACCCTTTCATGCCTAAGGGTAAAACAAACCTAATGCCTGAACGCAGTTTTGCAATTTTGACATGTGTTAGTTAAACTGTACATATCTTTGTAACTGCTTGGTGTATCCAGGTGAATTATACCTTGTTTTTTTCAGGACACATTGGGCTTTCTTTTGATGGTAAAAGTTTTGCATAACTCATAAATTTTGTTTTGTTATTGAAAGGAAAACTGGCCAAAAAGGTAAAAAAAATACGTTTTTACATTTTGGCTATATATTTTTTGCTGCTACCATGACCCACCACCAAAAAACAACCAAAAATAACTTCTCCTAATACTGCTGTGAATAAATATGCCACATATGTAACGCTGAGATGAACGGTGACACAAATGCTAACTACTGTCACTGACACTACAAAATGCTCCAACTGAAACTGTGACTATTACTGAAGCTGTCACTGCACCTAACCTAACTAATGCTAACAGAGGTGATCAGAACCTAATCTGAGACCTATTGTGGGCTGATTCTAATTTATTTATCTTTTTTTTTTTTTACTCTGAGAAAGATTTTAGTGGAGGTAACACAGTATCACTTTCTCCTCACAGACGATCTGAGGAGAATGAGATACTAGGAAGTTGTTTACAGACTTCCTATTCATGTGCTCACTGTGATTGGCTGTCACAGTGATCACGTGACTGGGGGCGGGTTCTCCGACCTGTCAATCAATAGTCTGAGACCCGACGTCGAATCTGACACCCCTGTGTCCTCGCTGCGTGCACACGATCCAGCACGATCCTGGGCAGAACACATGTACGCAGATATGCGGCCCCACAGAACAAATCCCAGGCATTTAGGGCCGCATATCTGCGTCCTGTAGGCGTTAAAGGGATAAAAAGATAGATATGTATCTCCTTAAAAGTACTGTATGTAAAAATTAGATACATAAATCTTTTACAGTGTCATTATTTAGTATGACCCAAAACTGATCTTTTATCCTTGTCTTGCTGTACTTTTAATTTTTATGAAGGGGACACAGATTCCTGAAATGCAGTGACTCACCTTATACTCCAGTTTAAGCTGGTGCAATGACTGCCGCTCCAGGTTTTGCATTTCAGGGTGGCTCCTTTTTCTTGCAACATCCTATGTAGTCACCCTTGTATGCAGGGACTAAAAATGTGTCTCCCTACACTGTGTGCATCAATAGAAACACACAGATCCAAATCTTAGGATGGTAAGGCACTCTCATGCCCCTCCTTCCTTCCACTCTCTCTTCTAATTAAAAGATTGTCTGGAAACAGTGCATTGTTAACTTTTTCCTGTGAATAATGGAAGTTTATGGAAGCAGTACTAAGAGAGCAGGAATAGACCGCAATGGATTTGTAAAATGCAAGTGCTGGGGTAAATATCTTAAAAAATAGTTCACCAGGAAATGTATTTATTTTTTGTTCTCAATGTGTTAAGCTAAACAACGCTAAGGGTTTAACACCTAAAAGACAAGAAATGGCTGCACATCCAGGAATTCCAATTGCCTTTTTTTGTTCAAAGTGATAACACCAAAGACACCAAAATGAGGTCACGTAGCCGTGTTTCAGACATACATCTTGTGCTTAATCATTATTAAGCACAAGATGTATGTGTGAAACGTGTCCTACGTGACCTTGTGTTGGTGTCTTTGGTGCTATCACTTTGAACAATAAAAGCCAATCGGAATTCCAGTATGTGCAGCCATTTATTTTCTTACAAGTTTCCACGGAGGCGGGTCGGGGCTGGCACTCTACGAGACATTCCACCTCAGGTTCTCATTATACACCTGGAGCAGCGGCTCTTTTTCTTTGTATAAGGGTTTAATACTACTTTAAATAGCTCACTGAAGACAACTTACCAACGAGGCAGTGGCAATGGAGGTGGTCTATAGTGGCCTTCTTCTGTACCGGTAAAATAAAAGTCAATTGCAAAGGACTCATTGGTTGTGTTTTCACTCCTTACATACACAGTTATACAGGCTCAGTCACACCAGTCCTCAACCATTTTAGATATGATTTTCTATTTAATCCCTTCCTGCCCTGCCTATTTTAATATGACAGATCCTGGGAGGACATCAGGTGATGTCCTCCCAGGATCACGCCTCTGTCATCTGCTCTGTCACGGTTGATGACAGATCACTGTACTGGCCCGCTGCCGGTACCATGTGATTGCTGTGGCCAATCACACCAGATCATATGACAATTGTGAATATATAAGTATTGCTACAAAACAATTGAGGTCAGTGGAAAATAAAAAAATAATTAACACTCTGGATAATTGTGATAAAACCACAGTGAAATGTGAATAAATGTCCACTGGATGATGAAGAAAACATCAAAAAGGCACAAGTCCATCAATCATGGGTGTGTGGCCACATCATCAGCATGAAAGGAACATTCTGCACGTAGCACAGGAGTAGATAAAATACTCTTACCAGATGGTGTTGATCTACTTGTCAGCGACAATAGATCGTAACCGCATAGACTAGACTCCAAACTGCTCAGTTGAAGGAATGCCCAAATGTAGACTTCACACAGGGTATCCAAACGATTGGCTATGATCCTGGACTGGAATCTCACCGTGAAACAATTGGCTCAGGATGTGACAAGAGGCAGAAAACTATGGAGGCCTGCTTGCTTCAGAGCGATGGAGATAGGTTAAACGCACTTGTGGAGTATGAAAAAAGGTATTCGAGCAGGTTATGCAAGGGAAACAAAAAACATGCTCCGATGGTGCAGGTAAAAAGAGGGATAAGCTTTTTATTTAAAAAAAAAAGACATAAAAGTGATCACTGTAGCATATAAAAGGATAAAAGCAATATGGGAGATAGGTGTACCTAGGCATCTGTTGAAGTCCACTAGGACGAAACGCGTCGGGTTAGGTACACCTATATGCCATATTGCTTTTGATGATGTGGCCACACACCCATGATTGATGGACTTGCGCCTTTTTGATGTTTTCTTCATCAACCAGTGGACATTTATTCATATTTCACTGTGGTTTTATCACAATTATCCAGAGTGTTTATTATTTATTTATTTCCCACTGACCTCAATTGTTTTGTAGCGCTACTTATATATTCACCATTTCTTATCCAATTTTTGTCACATTGTTTTTGTAGCTGCTTATTTTTCTTATTTTTTTTTTATTTCAGTTACCGCAGTTTTTTCCTTTCTATTTATATGAAAATTGTACACTCTGAGTTTGATTTACTAAAACTGGAGAATGCTACATCTGGTGCAGCTGTGCATGGTAGCCAACCAGCTTCTAACTTCAACTTCAACTTGTTCAATTAGGTTTTATCATTAAAACCTGGAAGCTGATTGGTTTCTATGCAGAGCTGCACTAGATTTTGTACTTTCCAGTTTTGGTAAATCAACCCCAATGGCTTTGTTTCAAGCCATTCATTTAAACTTTTGTGATAAGCTCTGTGATTGGTCACAGTGATTACATAGTACAGACAGGGCCAATCAAAGTAAACACTGAATTATTAGTTTTCATTCAGAAAAAATGGTTGCTTATAACTGTAAAATTTACAGTTATAAGCAAAGTGTGTAAAATAATAATAATAATATTAATCCTGATCACCTCCCCAGAGTAGTACAGTGTCACTGTGGTAACACTGTATTGCTTTGGTCACTGTATGTAAAAAAAAAAAAAAGGAAAGAAGTTTTTTTTTTTTTACATACTGGCACCAGTCATTGTCCCTGACCACCGCCACACCAGTCGTATGATGATGCTGTACTGGACTGATGACAGTACTGTATGTAAAAAATCTTTAAAAACATACTTTTTTTAAAAAAAATCTAATTTTCCAAAAAACGTGAGAAAAAAATTACAACTTTGAAAAACTCGTCATGCCTCTTACTAAGTACCAATACTGATTGATTTCCTGATATATATATATCATTGGTTTGTGGACTAACTTTCCTACAGACTAAATAATATACATTAATTTGAGTTATTTTCACCAAAGAAATATAGCAGTATACATTTTGGCCTAAATGTATGAAGAAAGATTTTTTATTTGAAAAAAGTTATAACAGAAAGAAAGAAAAATGCATATTTTTTTCAAAATGTATAGTATTTTTTAGTTTATTTAGCAAAAAAAATAAAAAACCCAGTGGTAATTAAATACCACCAAAAGAAAGCTTTATTTGTTTGGATTAAAAAAAATATAAAAATGTCATATGGGTACTGTGTTGCATGACCGTGCAATTGTCATTCAAAGTATGACAGCACTGAAATCTGGCCAGGACAGAAGTGTAAAAGTGTCTGGTATTGAAGCAGTTAAGAAATTTTTTTACATATGTGGTGGGTTTTTAGTTCAATCGAATTTTATTTGTTTTATAAATGTCAAAGAGGCCATCCATCACAATTTGCAGAAAGTCTGAAAGCACCACACAACAGGTATGAGTTACAGCGATTTGAAGCGCTCTAGCAACTTATATCAGAACACATTCAATAAAATATGTAACACCAAGAGTAATAAAAATCCCATGTACAAGTAATGAAAGTGTAATGCTAGTGTACAGATGATCGGACATTCCGTGGATTTTTTTTCGACGGATGTAGACTCAAACTTGTCTTGCATACACACGGTCACACAAATGTTGTCAGAAATTGCAAACGTCAAGAACGCGGTGACATACAAGACGTACGACAAGCCGAAAAAAGTTCAATAGCCAGTGTGGCTCTTCTGCTTGATTCCGAAAATGCGTTTCATTTTGTGCTTTGGAATTGTGTACACACGCTCGGAATTTCCAACAACAAGTTTTGTTGTCGGAAAATTTGAGAAGCAGCTCTCAATTTTTTTTTGTCGGAAACTCTGACAGCAAATGTCCGCTGGAGCCTACACACAAATTGAATTTCTGACAACAAGCTCTCATCGAACACCTGTTGTTGGAAATTCCGACCGTGTGTACGCGGTATGAGTCTTGAACAGTAAAGGGAAGAATGGGCAGTACATGGGGCAAAAAGAAAAAAGGGCCAGAAAAAAGAAGGGGTGTGGGGGAGGGGGAGGTCTTCCAACATGGGACAACCAATGTGGTGGCTTTTTGAAGCATTTTTCTATGTGTTTCCAGAGGTAGGGTATGCATCTCTGTGCCCTCAAACATATGTTAAACTTATATGTAGTGTGTTTTACATAGCGCATCATTCATCTAAAAAAGAAAAAAAATTTGCTTGCTCCAAAATGCTCAAAGAAGAAAGTGAGCAGGACATAAAAAAAAAAATACCCAATGAAACATTTATCTGAGAACTTTGCTGTTAAAGAACAATCCAAGCACTTTAGGTGCAGTTTATGTAGCGTCCTAAAGTGCAGAGGGTGGCAGTGGCAGTGGCAACATAATCCACGGGACTGTGCAGTCCCTTCACATAGCAACACAATGATACTATTTGTCAAGTAGTCTATATGGTGAGAGTTCATTTTTCATGTTGGAGCCGATGCAGTTGCAGAGATGCTGATGTTGGAGTAGGTGTACCTGGACAGCGAAGCCCCTGTCGTCCTTCCTTCTTCTTCTCCAACCCCCTGCACCATCCCTCTGCCTTGTACGTTTCTGCCTGAGCAACAGCTGAAAGTAGCCAAAAAACCCACGCGAAAACGCTTGTTCATGAAGCAGTAGATGATGGGATTGACGCAAGCAGATGTGTAGGACAGCAGGTGAATAAAGGAAATCGGTGCTCCAGAAAGCAGAATTCCTGCAGTGGTAGCGTCGAAGGCTCTCCAGGCATTCACACTGAATATTGGTGACCAACAAAGAAAAAATAATATTACAATGACAATCAACATCCGGATCACCCGCTTCTTGGCCATTAGGTTGACAGCAGAGCTATTGCTCCTCACTCTTTCAAACTTGGTGCTGTTGGGCACGGAAAGCTGGCGCATTTCCACTTTTTTCTTCCTTTTTGTTTTCTGTAGATAGCAACCATCTCCATTCTCAAACTGATTACTGCTTATACTGCTTGTCCGTTCTGTTCAGACAAGGGAGAAAACAGAACAATTACCGTGAATAATGAAAATACAAAGAGAAAATATATTATTCTCAGTATCCACAATCACAGACATCCGGGCATCTGATTATATAGAAAGTAACAATTTCTGCAACACAAACTCAATGAAAATAATGAGCCTGATATTTAGTAAAGAGCAGCATGACCTACACACAACTTCAGTATGATTCATAACTTTAATATGCTTTGGAAATACAGAGAAAAACAAATAAAATCTACGCATCATTGAATTCTTTTGCGATAAAAAGGACAAAGAGAAAGAGGAAGCATAAAAATCATAACAATATTAAATCGGTTACTGTTGCTTTTATTCTTGGTAATATAACGGTCCATATGGCATGAAGATTCTCTTTAAAGTAAACCTTTCCCTTTTCCAAGTACGTAAACATAGCGGCATCATCATAATCTGCTATTTCAACTATATGAACTCCTCCTTTCAGCAAAATGTGCAGCTTAAACAGACTAAGCAGAACTGTTACTGATATAAAAACATTGACTTTTTGTCAAAAGGGGTCGTTGGCCGTGACCTTGTTCTGCATACACACGGCAGAACTTTTTCAGCCAACATTCACCAAATCACGTGTTTTTTAGCTCTTTATCGCCACCCTTTGGACAACTTCTGCTATTGTTGTCTGATGTTTAGCATTGCTTCTGAGCATGCTCGTTTGAACTTTGCATTTAAGCCCAATGGACTTGTGTACAAACGATTGGATTATCCTCCAACGGACATTTGTTGTCGGAAAGTTTGAGAGAACTCACAGCGAACATTTGTCTGTTGAAAAACCAAAAACAATTGTCCGATGGAGCATACAGACGGTCGAATTGTCCAATAAAACACATCCGTCGGACTGTTATTGTCAAAAAGTCTGATCGTGTGTATGGGCCTTAAGATGTGGGGCTGTCTGTTTCACCTTCTCTATGCTGTGTGAGAATCAAAAACTATAATAGATACCTAGTTAACAAAAAACGCCTAACAGGACAGTACGACAATAACCATAAAACATACACCTCTATAAAGGAGTCAGTTTTCTGTTTCTAGATTTATTATAAGTCGATCTCCTCACTCCCATCTAGTCTTCTCCTCTCTCCTCATACACACCATCATGAAACAAGTTCCTCGAATCGAGCCAATAAGACCATATTTAATTACATTTATGGGGAGCTCCTCTATGTTTGTAAGCTAGTCTTTCTCTTTTTAATATATAATTTACCTTGTTACACCATTGTTTGTGGGTTGGTGGCATTGTGGCAATTCACATTTGTAAGATAAGCTTACGAGCTAGGTAAATGTATCTAGCAAGGTACATTTATAAATGGCATAGTAGACAAATGGTTTGATTAAGCACAGAGCTGCTGCAGCTTTAAGAGACAAAAAAAATGTTTCCTGATAAAAGTGATCGGGTGGCTTTATGGGCACCCGATCACTTTTACAGGGCTCCTAAAGGAGTGTCCCGTTCCCAGCTACCAGAGGCTCCCATGGTGGTTCTCGGGGTCTCCCATTCCACTGGAGAGCCTAGAAACATTAGAAACTGCTTCCCAAGTGAAAGCAGGAGGATCCCTCCTGTGATTAATGAACCCAAAAGCAACTTTTGTTATGTCACTTCTGGGGGGGGGGGGGACACAGCTGTCATTCCTTGCTTAGTGTAAGTGAGGATGCAACTATTCAAACACAATCTGTGTTTGAATAGTTGCATTGGAGGGCAGGGAAGGCAATTGGGGGTCTAATAGACCTCCTAACAATGTCTAAAAAGGACCTGTCACCTGCCCATGTACTACATATGGGGTACCCTGTTGTAATAGCAAAAATGTGCAAAAAAAAATATTAAATAAAATAAATGTAATACATTTTAAAACACCCCATCTAAAAAGCACAGCATAGAGCGAGCATGTGAATGTACACATCAACTGTGCCACACATGTGAGGTATTTTCGCAAGTGTAAGAGCAATAATTGTAGGGCCAAAGTTCATGGTTAACTTTAAACTGATGACCTGTAAAGGCTTTAAAAGCATTGTCTATGGGAGATTTTGGGTACCACATGTTTTTGCAATTCCAGGGGCATGAACAATTTTTTTAACCCAAAAATTGGGTATATTATATATTTTTATTTTTTGCATTACAATCTACATTGCTATCAGCCAAGCTTTACTAATGAGATAAGTGCCAGCAGGATACAAAACTACTTATATAAAAATTAAAAGTCTACCCTTATGAACATATAATTACAAACTATACAAAAAGCATTTTTTTTCTAAATAAAGACCTTTCCAGTAAGATTATCAATTACGGTTATAGATCCTCTTTAATGCTTTTTGGAATATAGTAGTACATACCTTTCTTTTGATTGACCTCAAACTTGATTCCTCTGTACAGCTCCAAGGATATAAAAGCATATGCTACAGTCATTACAATCCCAGGAAGAAGGAACAGAATTAACAAGAGGAAGATATACCTAGAAATCAAGGATGATATTCCGTTATTTGTACAGTGACTCAGGAATACCAACAGCATACAGAAAGGCATATTTATAATAAAAATGAAATAAAGATGTTCATAGTAACTTGTCAAAATGGATACAAGTCCCTTTTTAAATGACTACCTATAGATCACAAAGTAACAGCCACCCCCTTCTGCTCCAATTCAGCAGGGCATCTGTTCAAAAACGGACTGGACCCAATGGGCCAGATTCAGGTAGCGTAGCGTATCTTCGAATATACGCTACGCCACCGCAACTTAGAAAGGCAAGTGCTGTATTCACAAAGCACTTGCTCTGTAAGTTGCGGCGGCGTAGCGTAAAGTGGCCGGCGTAAGCCCACCTAATTCAAAGTAGGAAGGAGGTGTGCGGCATCTATTTAAATTAATCGTGACCCCATGCTAATGAATGGCCGTCCGAAATGGGCATGCGTGCGCATGCTCAGAATCACGTCGCATATATACTCCCTAAGTGACGTCGGCGCGCAATGCCTACGACGCGTGAATGTAACCTACGCCCAGCCCTATTCGGTAACGACGTAAAATTTGACGGCGTCGTTCCCTGGCCCATACCTTTGCATTAGCTGCGCCTCATATAGCAGGGGTAACTTTATGCCGGACGTAAGCCTTACGCAAAGCGTGTATATGAAGCGGCCGGGAGCATCTACGTTCGTGAATCGGCGTATCTTGCTCATTTGCATATTTATAATGGGAACGCCGAATGCGTCCAGCGTAATTATGCACCCACGATACGCCGACGTAGGCAAGTTAAGTTGGATGGCTGAAGCCATGTTTTTCGGCGTATCTCGCTTCGTGAATCTGCGCAAAGATGCGACGGCGCACATTTGAAATTACGGCGGTGTATCTGGAGATATGCCGGCATACTTCTTTGCTGAATCTGGCCTAATTTGTGTGAAAGGAATCTGATCATTTCTAAGTCACTATTTTGAAACAAGAATAGACTTTCAATTTTCTTTCTTTTCTTTTCTTTCAATTAATATTTTGTGCAGGCTTCTTCTGGTTCTGTAACTAAAAAGCATTGTAGCCAAACACAGCCAAATAAATGTAATTTCAGATTTTTGAAATGCCCCCATATGCCTATTGACAGGTGTACTTTAACTATCAGATGGTTTAAAGCTCAAATGAACTTTCAGGTTGAGGTAGAAATAAACTTTTATTGGTGGGATAAACTTTTGACATTCAAGTGTTACTAATAAAAATAAAATCGGTCTGTATATGCACTAAAGCATTATTGTTATACTTACTGTGGATTAATCCTCTGAATTGTGTAAAAAGGCTGTTTGATCCTGTCTTCTCTTATCCTTCCCTTATTCCACTGTCCCCAATGCGTCTCCTGAGAGAACAGAGCCTTGGGGGCACTCTGCACATGCTCAGTTTGGTGTTCATACCTAGAGAGTTTTTTTTTTGGGGGGGGGTACATCAGCACTGGGCTAATCAGCACTGTCCAGACAGAGGGTCATGGATCATGTAGCCTCACAGAACAGTTAGAGGAGAATTAAAAATTCCTCCTTCAAGCTTTAACCAGACACTAATATACGTCTGCTATATACTGCTGATGAGAAATGTTATTTATCAGTTTATATTTACTAAAATAATTGCATTCTCATGCTCTGTGTACTTTGGGAGCCCAGATTTATAGTGCATGTAGGGTCCCGGGTTTAGTAACACTTTAAGTATATACAGCCAACTTACACATGATGTCACACCTACATCCTATTGTGGCCTCCTCCGGTGATGATGGGTCCAGGGTCTTATCACTGCTGCTGTTTCATCTAGGTTCAATCTTCAATCATTGGGTGGTCAGTGGTCACTGGTGAAGTAACGCCTGTGCATGCTATGCCAATGCAGGAGTTACTGACTCTATTCTCAGCATTCATTATACACAGTAAGGAAAAATCACCAGTCGTAGGGGAAAACATTTTTTGTTTGTTGGACTTTAGCTACACCATAGATCAGCCAAAGCAGCAAAGCAGTGGTCTGCAGAGGTCCAGCAATGCTTTGTCAGACCTATATTTCTGCAATCAGCAAATCTCATGCTTCCTTCTTATTGGAGAATTCTCACTTTGATTCAGCAGGGTGCATGTCAGACCTCTGCAGAGAGACTACTGGTTCCTCTCTGCAGCATGCTGGCAGGTGATAGGCTTTTCTAATTAGGTAGTGGCTACTTTCTAAAGAAAATGAACTGCAACATTTTACACACCTTTTAGTTTGATGCACCTAAGTTCATTTGGGCTTTAAAGAAACACTAAAGAGAATAAAAAACAAAAAAAAATAACAAACATGTTATACTGATGGTGTGACCCCACTGTGCAGCTTGTTTTTGCACAGAGTGGCCCCAAACCTGGTCTTCTGGGGTCCCTTGGCGGCTGTCTCGGCTCCCCCCGCAAGAACTTTCCACCTTCATGCGAGCTGTCTGGAGGCCGATGAGTTTTTAAGTGGTTGTTACCCCATTATAACCACTTTAACCTACAGGTAAGCCTATATTAACAACTTTAATACCGGCCCATAGTCATATGACATCCACAGAGGGGATCTCCCATCCCGGGTGGACGTCATATGACGTCCTGGGCTTTGCCGGGGGATATCTGAATGATGCCTGCAGCTAGAGGCATCATTCAGATATGCTTCTCTTCTGCCGGCAATTCTGTGCAACATAAGAATGATCATTGATTGTTCTTATAGGCGGCGGAAGGGGACATCCCCCCCTCCTGCCGCCATTCGGTGCTTCTCCAGGCTCTCCCGTTCCATCGGGGGCCCGGAGAAAGAATCGTCCGGCGCTGGCAGGAAGCGTAGAGATGACTGGTGACCAAATGGTCACCAGTCATCTCTATGACCGTCGGAGGACCCGGTGCGATGTGATGATGTCACGCCCGGGTCCCTGTAAGTAAACAAAGCCGAGATTGCGGCTACTAAGCAACAGTAATCATGAGATCGGTGAATTTTTTTCACCGATCTCATGCTTTCCAGCCTGGAGAAGAGATGTGGGGTCTTATTGACCCCGCATCTCTCCATAAAGAGGACCTGTCACACACAATCCTATTACAAGGGATGTTTACATTCCTTGTAATAGGAATAAAAGTGATACATTTAAAAAAAAAAATTAAATAAATATGTAAAAAAACATTAAAAAAATAATTAAAATGCCCCTGTCCCCGGTAGCTTGCATGCAGAAGCGAAAGCAACGCAAGTCCTGCCGACATATGTAAACCACATATGTGAGATATCGTCGCGTGCCTGATGCCGCATACACACGATCACTTTTTGTGATGAAAAAAAAACCGACGTTTTCAAAAACTTCATTTAAAATAATGGTGTGTGGGCAAAACGTTGTTTTATGTCTTCAAAAAAACGACCAAAAAAAAATTCGAACATGCTTGAATTTTTTTGTCGTTTTTCAAAATGTCATTTTTTGTGTCATAAAAAGTGATGGTGTGTGGGCAAAACGATGTTGAAAACAACGTTTTTAAACCCGCGCATGCTCAGAAGCAAGTTATAAGACGGAGCTTCAATGGAACAGAGTGCCGTCTAACGTGGTGTACGTCACCACGCTTTGCTAGAGCATTTTGGAAAAACGATGGTGTGTATGCAACGTCGTTTTGGAAAATGAAGTTTGAAAAATGTTGTTTTGTTTCGTCACATAAAACAAAGTTTTTTTATCATCACAAAAAGTGATCGTGTGTACGCGGCATTAGAGTGCCAGCAACAATTCTAGCACTAGATCTGCTCTGTAAATCTAAACTGGTAACCTGTAAAAATGTTCAAAGCGTTGCCTTTGGAGATTTTTAAGTACCGAAGTTTGGCGCCATTCCATGAGTGTGCGCAATTTTAAAGCATGACATGTTAGGTATCTATTTACTTGGTGTAACATAATCTTTCATATTTTACAAAAAAATTGGGCTAACTTTACTGTTTTGTTATTTTTTTAATTCATGAAACAATTTGTTTAAAAAAAAAAAAGGCGTTTGAAAAATTATTGCGCAAATACCGTGCAAGATAAAATGTTGCAATGACCGTTGTTTTATTCCCCAGGGTGTCTGCTAAAAAAAACGTATATAATGTTTGGGGGTTCTGCGTAATTTTCTAGCAAAAAAATTATGATTTGTACATGAAGGAGAGAAGTGCCAGAATAGGCCGGTATGGAGGTGTGCATAAAAGCCCGGTATTGAAGTGGTTAAAGCCTTGTACACACGATCAGCCCATCCGATGAGAACGGTCTGAATGACCGTTGTCATCGGTTAACTGATGAAACTGACTGATGGTCCGTCGCGCCTACACACCATCAGTTAAAAATACGATCGTATCAGAACGCGGTGACGTAAAAATGAAGTTCAATGCTTCCAAGCATGCGTCGACTTGATTCTGAGCATGCGTTGATTTTTAACCGATGGTCGTGCCTACTAACGATCGGTTTTGAGCTATGGGTTAGATATCCATAGGTTAATTTTAAATCAAGTTGGCTTTTTTTTATCCTAAGGTTAAATAACCTATGGGGCCCACACACGATCGGTTTTGACCGATGAAAGGGGTCCATCAGACCGTTGTCCTCTGGTTAACCTATCTTGTGTACGAGGCCTTAGGCTTACCTGTAGGTGCAACAAATATCTCCTAAACCTACACGGTTTAGGAGATATTTGCAAAAGAAAGACACCGATGTCTACGGCGCAGGCGCACTAAGCGTGCTGTTACTGATGACGATCATGCCGCTAGTGGCGGCACATACGCGGGAGTGACGTCATTGTGGCTCCGGCCAGTCACAGAGTCGGAGTCGCAATATGCGGAAGTAAATCGTGGAGAGATGGCGCTGATGGAGGAGGTGACCGAGCACTGCTGTGGGGGCTTCAATCTCAGGTAAGTACTTTATAATGCCTTTGCCTTGCAGGGTGTTTTTTAAAAAAATGACATTTCCATGTTCTATGTACTGTGGGAGACCAAATATAGTGAATGCAGGGTCCTGGGTTTAGTAACACTTTAATCTATATTAGTTGCATTCTGGTAAAAAAATGTTTTTTATCAGCAATTATTATTGAATGAGTTTAACCTCCACTATAATTACAATGCGTCCTTCATGGCTGATCAAGTGGTCTGTCTATAGTGACATTTTATGACATATCAGGGGGCTGTTAATTTCTTGCTCAGTGTTTGAGCTCACTGTCTGAGTGTGGCAGTGTGCTGGCGCTGTATGTAATTGTGCCCATGATGATTAATGTACAAATAAAGAGGCAGTAAACCCTCTTCATTTTAGTAAATATAAACTTCTAAATACCTTTTCTCATCAGCAGTAAATAGCAGTCTTATGACTTCTATCAGTGTCCGGCAGAGAACTGGTTAAAGCTTGTGGGAGGAGTTCATTCTCCTCTTATTGTCCTATGAGGCTGTATGACCCCTGACCCTGTCTGGAACGTGCTGATTGGCCCTGTGCTGATCACATGCACCCTCCCAAGAAAAAAAAAACTCTCTAGCAATACATACCAAACTAAGCATGTGCAGATGAATTGGGGACTGTCGAAGAAGAGGAGGATCAGAGAAGACATGATCAAGCAGCCTTTTTACACAATGCAGAGGATTAACCCCTTAGGTTCCACAGTGAGTAGAATAAGCATGCTTTACTGCATATACAGACTGATTTTTCTGTTGTGGGTTTAGTTTAACTAATATATATTATGCAGACGCTATATATTATGTATTTTAATGGTGGAATAGCTTTTTTTACTCAAACTCCAATCGAAAGAAAGTTTTTTTTTTTTTTCATTTGTACAGTGTAGGGAAGGTGTAGAGTTTTTTTCCCCCATTGCTGTCCATGTTCTCATTTAGGAAAGTCACCTTAGTTCTTGTCCCAGTGGTGGGGGGTGGGTTGATACCTCTGTTTAGATTTTATTGCTGATTGCATCCACCACTTCCTGACCCAGAGACAATAATCTCCTGGACAGGAAGTGAGGGAAAATCTCCTGACTAGGGACAGCAACAAAATCTAATATAAGTTCTAGCATTTCTCACTGTATTCATTCATTCAAGTAAAAAATAGAGGTTTGGCTAGAGTTTGGAAACTCTAGATATACAGCATTCAAGAAGACCTTATCACCTTGCCAATGCAGGGCAAACTTACACTGTCTTTGCAAAGGGTACCCCTGACCAGCCTATTCTCACTTTGCCCATGCTTCCTTGATGTTCCTTACTCTGTTGCTATCCACTCTGAAATCAGCACTGTTGGTGACCTGGGGGAGCAATGATGTCATGCCTTTGGTCATGTGACAATAGTCACAGAACAGCAGGTCACATGCTCCCCTATACCCAGAAGAGCAGCAAGGGGGCACAGGCAAGCTAAGTATAGGGGGTTGGGGGGAACTTTACAGAGACACGTCACAGTATCCTGCATTGACAAGGTGATAGTAATTTATCTCCATACCTCCCAACTTTTTGAGATGGGAATGAGGGACACCTATCAGCAAAAGTATGCAGGCATAGGACACACCTCTTGCCACACCCCCTTAACCACTTGTCCTCTGCCCACCGTCAAATGACGGCGGGCGGAGGACTCCATTATCCTGACATCACGTCGCTGGGATCCCGGTGCGAGTGCCCTGCAGCAACGATCGCCGCCGGGCACACGCGATTGCCCAGTAACTGAGTGGGGACGTGGAGCTCTGTATGTAAACACAGAGCTGCACGTCCCTGTCAGGGAGAGAGGAGACAGATTGTGTTCCTTGTACATAGGGACACAATCGGTCACCTCCCCCAGTCACCCCCCCTCCCCCTACAGTTAGAACACTCACTAGGACAAACATTTAACCCCTTCCCCGCCCCCTAGTGGTTAACCCCTTCACTGCCAGTCACATTTATACAGTAATCAATGCATATTTATAGCATTGTTCACTGTATAAATGTAAATGGTCCCAAAAATTTCAGAAAAGTGTCCGAAGTGTCCGCCATAACGTCGCAGTCCCAATAAAAAAATCGCCGCCATTAATGGTAAAAAAAAAAAAAAGCCATAAACTATCCCCTATTTTGTAAACACTATAAATTTTGCGCAAACCAATCGATAAACGCTTATTGCATTTTTTTTTTACCAAAAATATGTAGAAGAATACGTATCGGCCTAAACTGAGGAAAAAAAAAATGTTTTTATATATTTTTTGGGTTATTTATTATAGCAAAAAGTAAAAAATATTGAATTTTTTTTAAAAATGTACGCTCTATTTTTGTTTATAGCACAAAAAATAAAAACCGCAGAGGTGATCAAATACCACCAAAAGAAAGCTCTATTTGTGGGAAAAAAAGGACGCCAATTTTGTTTGTGAGCCACGTCGCACGACCGCGCAATTGTCTGTTAAATCGATGCAGTGCCGGAAGCTTAAATTTTGTCTGGGCAGGAAGGGGGTGTAGGTGCACAGTAGGCAAGTGGTTAAAGGAGAATTGTACAAAAAAAAAACAAGATTGGTTAAACCCACAAGTGCTTTTTTTTTACCACTACTATTCCTTTATATTGTCTTTTGCAATTTAAAAATGCAGCAATTTAGAAATCAGATGAAAGTTTTAGCACTGGGAAACACTATTTGATAGATAAAGAGTGCATTTTATATACAGCTTTATAGATCAGACCAAAATGAGGAGGAATGAGGGACAGAGGGACATTGCTCCGAATCAGGGGCAGTCCCTCGAAATCAGGGACAGGTGGGAGCTATGTCTCTCTACATCAAAATAAACTGGGGGAACCATAACTGAACAGTGCCAATAAACTTTCTTATGCCCTGTACACACAATTGGATTTCCCGTCGGAATTCTGCTCAAGCTGTCTTGCATACACACGGACACACCAAATTACGACCATCGAAAACGCGGTGACGTAGAACACTACGACGAGCCTAGAATAATGAAGTTCGATGCTTCCGAGCATGTTCCGAGAATTGTTTCTGAGCATGCATATTTTTCTCCATCGGAATTCCATACAGACTAATGACATTTCTGATAGAAATGTTTCCGTCTAATACCTCATACACATGATTGGAATTTCCAATGGAAAAAGTCAGACTGAATTTTTTCATTGGATATTCCGACCGTGTGTATTTCCGTTGGAAATTCTGTATGGAATTCCGATGGAGAAAAAAAACATGCATGCTCAGAAACAATTTGACGCAAGCTCAGAAGCACTGAACCTCATTATTCTAGGTTCTTGTAGTGTTGTACGTCACCGCGTTTTCGACGGTCGGAATTTGGTGTGTCCGTGTGTATGCAAGACAGCTTGAACAGAATTCCGTCGGAAAAACCCATCTGAGTTTATTCCGACGGGGAATCCGATCGTGTGTACGGGGCATAACGCCGTTGGAATTTTCGACAGAAAAAGTCCGATGGGGCATACACACGGTCTGAATATCCGATGAAAAAATTCCGTCAGACTTTTTCCATTGGAGATTCCGATCTTGTGTATGAGACATTACTGTAGATTGTGGTGGATATCATAATATATAAAATAAGTAGAGTATACTACTGATCCACACTTACCATGACTGTTGTGTAAGGTCGCTGGGCAACTGCAGCCTACAGTTGTTGCCCGTCACATTCTCAGACTTTGGAAATGGCACCAATGTACTGTAAATTGGGTATGGTAACATGATCGCGAAGGAGAGGAACCAGGTAACCGCGATTACTTTCAAGGCATGTGACTTTGTTTGCCACACTCGTGACTGTAATGGCTTGCAAATTGCACTGTACCTTTCCAAAGATATGGCAACCAGATTAAATGTTGACACGCTCACAGAGATGCCTATCCAAGGAAACAAGAAAACACTGTTATCTCCGCTGGTCAATTAACAGAAGAAAACGAGAGATCTACACAGCATACATCACAAACTGACATCACACGACCCTATTAGCAAACAAAACTGATGTTATCAAAGGACATTGGAAAGCACAGATAATTAAGACATGGTCTCTGAACAAGAAACAATCAGGTCTTCAGCTTCTATCAAAGGATCAACGTACATGGATATACATGGGATTGTTAAATTGGCTGCTACTGATCTAAGCAACACTTGTGATAATCTGGCAATGTAGCGGTACAGGTCTGATCATTATTGCACATGAAGGTTTTTTTCTACAGTTTGCTACAAAGCTGATAGTCCCATATTACAGAATCATTTTCAAAGCTATCCGTGGGCTGAATTGGGAAGATGATTATGGCAGGTCCCAGAGGTGCACAAATGTTCAAGGCTAGTCATATAGATTATATTGTCAAAAGTATTGGGACACCTGCCTTTACAGGCACATGAACTTTAATGGCATCCCAGTCTTATGCCACGTACACACGGTCTGAACGGGCAAAACTCTGTCGGAATTTCTGACGGAGAAATAGAGGACCTGCCCTCTATCTAAAGTCCGTCGGAAATTCTGACGGAAAAAGCTCTTATCGGACTTTTTGTAGCATGTGTACGCAGCATTAGTCCGCAGGGTTCAATATTCAATGGCTGCAATGTAGTGCACTATAGAAATCATCATTTATGCCTCTTCTCAATAGAGATAACAAACAGGCATGTGGAACTGATGCATTCTTTTTTATTTTCATTCCTACGTTACATGCTGCTGAGTTCTACAATGTACAGCACAGACTGCAGGCAGGTTGAGTGCAAACAATGCAATGTGTTTACTGGTGCAAGTCGGTAAGAACAGCTCTTAAAGCACAGATCAAGATAAGGTTATACGATTACATGGCTGTGTTAGGTGTTTGCTGGACACTTTGAGGTCCTTCTTTCATGGTGAGAAGCTATGTTCCAGACTGGTTGGACAATGGCTGGAGGATCTCCGGATCACTGCTCCATTGTGTTTAGATCTCCAATGCCAAAGTGGACACAGCACTGTGATCATCTTCAGAGGCCCCTACTACTAGACTCTGCTGCAATGTTCATCTGAATGTACAATATATTGCCAAAAGTATTGGGACACCTGCCTTTATACGCACAGGAACTTTAATGGCATCCCTGTCTTAGTCCATAGGGTTCAATATTGAGTTGGCCCACCCTTTGCAGCTATAACTGCTTCAACTCTTCTGGGAAGGCTGTCCATAAGGTTATGAAGTCCACAAGTTCCTCCCCCTTTTTATTTGTTGAACTAGATGGACTTGTGTCTTTTTTCAGCCAGACTAACGATGTAACTATGTTTGACCATTCTTCCAGATGTGCATTTGTTAGGTCAGGCACTGATGCTGGAGGAGAAGGCCTGGCTCGTAGTCTCTGCGCTAATTCATCCCAAAGGTGTTCTATCGGGTTGAGGCCAGTCAAGTTCCTCTGCCCTAAACTCACTCATCCATGTCTTTATGGACCTTGCTTTGTGCACTGGTCCAAATCATTTGGTGGAGGGGGGATTATGGTGTTGGGTTGTTTTTTCAGGGGTCGGGCTAGGCCCCTTAGTTCCAGTAAAGGGAACTCTTAAGGCATCAGCATATGAAGACATATTGGGCAATTTCATGCTCTCAACTTTGTGGCCCCCTCCTGTTCCAACAAAACTGCACACCAGTGGACAAAGAAAGGTCCATAAAGACAGTGACTTTGGGGTGAAGGAACTTGTCTGGCCTGCACAGAGTCCTGACCTTGACCCGATACAACACCTTTGGGATGAATTTAAGCGGAGACTGCGAGCCAGGCCTTCTTGTCCAACATCAGTGCCTGACCTCACAAATGCGCCTCTGGAAGAATGTGCAAACATTCCCATAGACACACTCCTAAACCTTGTGGACAGCTTTCCCAGAAGAGTTGAAGCTGTTATAGCTGCAAAGGGTGGGCAAATGCAATATTGAACCATACGGACTAAGACTGGGATGCCATTAAAGTTCATGTGCGTGTAAAGGCAGGTGTCCCAATACTTTTGACAATATTGGGCCAGATTCAGAAAGAGTGACCTAAGTTTCAGCGGGCATAGCGTAACTCATATACACTACGCCGCCGTAACTTAGAGAGGCAGGTACCGTATTCAGAAAGAACTTGCACCCTAAGTTATGTAGTGTAAATGGGCTGGCGTAAGCACGCGTAATTCAAAGTAGGCTTATAGTGGGTGTGTTGTATTACAATGAGCCGTGACCCCATGCAAATGAGGATCCAAACGAACAGCGTCAGAACAGCGCCGAATTGTACGTCATTTGCGTAAGTCGTACGCGAATAGGGCTGTGCAAAAGTTACGTTCACATCGTAGGCAGTGTTCATATCTCTAGCCGACGTGATTTTGGAGCACTGGGATACGTCCATGGACGGCGCATGCTCCAAAATCACGATGGCTAGAGATACGCCGAACACTGCCTGCGACGTGAACGTAACTTATGCACAGCCCTATTCGCGTACAACTTACGCAAACGATGTACAATTCGGCGTTGTTCCGACGTCCATACTTAACATTGCCTGCGCCTCATATAGCAGGGGTAACTTTACGCCGGTCGAACGCCTTACATAAACGACGTATATCAATACGCCGGGCGCAACTATGTTCGTGAATCGGCATATCTAGCTCATTTGCATATTTTTAATGGGAATGCCGAATGCGTCCAGCGTAACTATGCGCCCACGATACGCCGGCGTAGGCAAGTTACGTCGGACGGCTGATGTTTTTCGGCGTATCTTGCTTTCTGAATCGGCGTAAAGATACGACGGCGCACATTTGAAATTACGGCGGCGTATCAGGAGATACGTCGGCGTACATTCTTTCTGAATCTGGCCCATAGTGTATCATCATTACCTGTTACCTTCAAAACTGGACTTAGCAGTTGTAAAGATAATACATAAGAGTAAGCTTTATATATATATTTATATATATTTATTTATTACCTCTCAGAGAGACCACAGTGCTCCATCTGAAAAAGCCTCTTCCGTCCTTTCTTCACAGGATAGGCATCACCCATAGTTAATATCTACTACCTGGAGTAAAACTCTGTCTCACAGATGACTCATGTATGTGATGGTGCCTGTGCAGTATTCTTTATCTTTGGTGCTGTGTATACACATCTCACGCATGATCAGCCCCCCGCATCTGCTTGGAAAAAAAGTTCCAAGCAAACAGCTCAGTAATTGACATTGTAATTGCATTGAAACATGTTGGCTATGGACCTCCAATAATTATATATGTGGTCAAGATGAATCTGCCTGCCTTTTATCACTGAGCCCCCACTGTGGACTTGAGCCCTCGTTATATTGTGTTTTTTTCCTTATTAAATTCTAAGGCTCTGCATCCAGCTTTGCAGTACCACACAGTGATTGTGCTTCTTCTGAGAATGTCCATAAGTACCCTGACCTACTAAAAAAAATACACTTTGTGTTAAAGTGGAAGTAAACCCTTCACTTTGATAGTTACAAAATGCCGTAAATGCTAGCTGTCACATTTGTTTGTGCTCTCAACCAAACTGCCAAACCATCCAATGGCTGGTTTCACAACAGGTCACATGTACAGCATCATGGCAGTTGCAGATTAAACAGAAATCAAGATGGCCGCTTCCTTGGCTGAAAACGATAGGAGTGTTTACTTTAAGCAAATATTGAACATTTTACCTTTTACACGTTTTGGATAAAATAAGGGCATTTTTCATTTACATTGAAAAGCTGATGTTTCCTTTCACAATAATTTTGCAGTGTAGCTGAATAACAATGTTTTAATACATTAAAACCCTTTTATACATTAAGATAAATCTTTATCTTCTTTAAAACTGACTTTTACCCATTCGAGCAAGGTCCTCTCTCTTGCCTCCCCCCACCCCCCCTTACACATTTGCAGAAAATAATTTAACCACTTAGGCCGGATTTACACTAATGAGGTGCGAATTTAAGCTCCCTTATCTCTGCAGAGAGATAAGAGAAGTGTTCAGCAGTTTAGTTGCGTTTTAACTGCAGAATAGCTGCGAATTTGGAGACCTGGGAGAGGGGAGGGGGAGGGGGGAAGTGTATTGAGCTGAATAAGAATAAATCCTGAAGAGAAATGAACACATCTGTGAATCAGCTGCTTACCCATAGAAGATAATGGGCCTGAATTCGCACCTGAGCCGCACCACAAGGCATAAAATATGCACACGTTTTTTTCGGCAATGCGCAGTGCGAATGCATGGCACATATGTAAACCAGCCTCATTGAAAACAATGTATTTAGAAATGTTCTGCGTATTGGATGCGGTTTAAGCCACAACCAATTCGCATAGGTGTGAACCTGGCCTCGAGGACCAAGCCACTTTTTCAGATATGATGTTTACAAGTTAAAAAAATAATTTTATTGCTAGAAAATTACCCCCAAACACTATATATTTTTTTCTAACACCCTAGAGAATAAAATGGTGGTCATTGTAATACTTTATGTCACACCCTATTTGCGCAGCGGTCTTATATGCACACTTTTTTGGAAAACATACACTTTTTGGAATAAAAAAATAATACAACAGTAAAGTTGGCCCAATTTGTTTTATATTGTGAAAGATAATGTTACGCCAAATAAATTGATACCCAACATGTCATGCTTAAAAATTGTGCCCGCTCGTGAAATGGCGACAAACTTTTACCCTTACAAATCTCCATAGGTGACGTTTAAAAAATTCTACAGGTTGCATGTTTTGAGTTACAGAGGATGTCTAGAGCTAGAATTATTGCTTTCGCTCTAACGATCGCGGCAATACCTCACATGTGTGGCTTTAACACAGTTTTCATATGTGGGCGCTGCTCACGTATGTGTTCGGTTCTGCACGTGAGCTCGGAAAGGACGGGGCGCGTTTGTTTTGTTTTTATTATTATTATTTATTTATTTCACCTAGATCAATTCAGGCTGGACCTTTTTGCAGGTATAGTTATATAAAACATTAAAAATAATTGCCTATACTGTTTAAAATCCAGTAATACACTCTCACCCTGCTCTGAACATGCTCAGTTCCTCTCTATTTTAGGCACTGACGAATATGTAGAGGCCGATCTGCTGACAGCCTTAAAGCGGAATTAAACCCTCCTAGCCTCTGCAACCAAGAAAGCTGCTTCTGTTTGATCTGCAACTACCATGGTGTTTGTTGCACTTGTGATCAGTTATGACACCAGCCATTTGATGGTTTGGTTGAGAAAACAACCAAATGTGACAGTTAGCAACCATCCTCGGCATTCCAAGAATGTAACTGTTTTTTAAAACAGTTAAATTGTTAGGTTAAAGCGAGGGTTCACCCAAAAATCAACTTTCTGACATTAGATCCAGCATACTGCTAACATCTGCAGTATGCTGTTTTTTTTTGTACTTATCGTTTTATGAGCCATTGTTATTCCGGCTCCGAGCGGGGATCGCTTCCGGGTATAGGCGTTCCTAAGCCAAGAGGAGTTGATTGACGAGCTGCTAAAGCGCGTTACGCTTCCGAAAATACCCAAAGTGACTCTCAGGTGTTTACGGCACCTGCGCAGTCAGCTCTACACGGCAGGCGCAGGTGCCGTATAGCGCCGTAAACACCCGAGTGTCCAGCGACATGAAACAGGAGCAATGCTGGAGGCAATTTATAGCACACACTTTTTCTGTCTGGTATAACATATATGACCACATCCACTAGAAGTATGCTTATTTAATTTTTAGAGCTACATTTGAGATTTATTAACTGTGAACTTGGCAGAACTCACTACATACAGTATATGGAAGCCCATTTTACATAAGTTTTACATATACAGTGGAACCTCGGTTTATGAGTAACGTGGTTAACGAGCATTTTGAAAGACGAGCTGGAACAGATTATGCTCGTAATCCAAGATTCCACTGTAATCTAAAATTAGTTTTGGTTTGCAAAAACAAAATGAGCATTTTTTAGATCGTGAAAAATGCTCTGGAGCCCACACACGATCATTTTTAAAGGGGTGTTCCAGCCAAAAATGGTGTTTATTAAAAGTCAGCAGCTACAAAAAGTGTAGCTGCTGGCTTTTAATAAACACTCACTTACCTGCTTCTCCGTTCCAGCGACGCGCCGACCGGGGCTCCGCTCCTCTCCCCCCCTCCCCGGCCGGCGTCTCCATCCCGACTATGGGCACCCAGCCGTGACAGCCTTCGGCTTCACGGCCGGGCACCCACTGTGCATGCGCGCGCGGCACGGCTCGCCGCTGATTGGACAGGCGATCGCATGGGACCTGTCGGTGTCCCATGCGATCGCCTACAGGGAGGGGCTGGTGTAGGCGATTAAGCTTAATTGCCTAACCAGCCCCTCGGCGGAAGCAGGAAGTGGGACAGGAAGTCCCACTCCTCCTGAAGCCCCCACTCCCCCCCCCAAAAAAATTACATGCCAAATGTGGCATGTAAGGGGGTGTGGAGTGGGAAAAGCGGAAGTTCCATTTTTGGGTGGAACTCCGCTTTAATGACATTAAAAAAACGTAATTTTTTAGAACTGGAAAAACGGTGGTGTGTACGCGACATAAGAGTCCATTTCATGTGTGTGTGCCGCCCATTCTAATTTCCTGCCCTCCCGAGTCCTGTCCCTGAGCTACTTACTAAATTGAAAGTAAAATAAGAAATATGTTTTTTGCCTTAAATCATATTGCTAATTGCATAATTGTACTTGCTTGTTTGTAGCCTAAATACTAAAATTTGCATTTAAAATTGTAATTTTCTCATTTTTGGAAATGCCAGTAAAAACTTGGCTGTGCCAGTAAATTTTGGGTGTCGTGTCAGTAATTTTCAATCTGGTAGGTTGGCAACACTGGTGCAGGGTGCTGAAGCAACTTTTAGATGGCCCCACTGTAATTAGATAAAAATATCTTGCAGCACATTTTTTATTTCTGCAATAAGAACAATCTTTATTGATATTCATACAGCAAAATGGAACGTTTTAGAACCACTGGGGTCTCTTCATCATGCAAAGTGACAAGAAGACATGATGTCACTTTGCCTGACCCCTGATGGTTGGAAATATTGCACTTTGCTGAATGACATGCTGATTCAACATCAATAAAGATGGTTCTTATTGCAGAAGATTAAAATGTGCTGGCAATATATTTTAAATGTTCTGTTAAATCATTCCATGTAATTACTGGGAAATTCCTTTTACTCTGTATACTACATACGTTTCCCAGCGACTGGCAAAACTATCCAAGTGCATCATAAATCTCACTTTCAACACTAAATGACAATAAATATTAACAAATAAACTACTGTACCTAATATTATTATTGTTAATATTATTTTAAAATTGATTATATGTTGTAGTATACATTTCTGTAATACTATAATGTATGTAATATCTTATCAGTAACCCTCTTATCTTAATGCTGTTAATGTGAAAAAATGTAATAAAAATGTATTGAAAAAAAATATATATATTATTTTAAAATAGGCATTTATTTGCCTTCTATTGTATATGTAGTGTACATGCTGTATATTGTATTGATGCTGAGATGCAATACAGACATTTTACATCAATATGTGTGATATTATTATACTATCCACCAGCAGAAAGCAACACTGTTTCAGGATACAAATTAGTGGAAAACCTAATAGATAATAAATTGTAAAGATTAACTCTGATGTAGATATAATGGCATGGTGTGGAAAGAGGAAACATGATTCTTCATGTCTTCAGGCTCCTGATAGGAGATGTGCAGCGCTCACAATTAATGGACTCACACCATCGCTGAAAGCAAACACAATTTTCCATACAAATAAAGCCATATGCTTGCATATTATAGAAAAACAGAACCGAGATAGCCTGAGTGCTCCAGTGACATTACTGTCTTAGAGGAGAACTCCACTCCACTAAAAGAATGCAAACAGATATACAGTATATCATTTTTGTAAATATTTAATTAAATCTTTTCATGTGACAACACTGAAAAATTTACACTTTGCTACAATGTAAAATAGTGAGTATACAGATTGTATAACAGTGTCAATTTGCTGTCCCCTCAAAATAACTCAACACACAGCAATTAATGTCTAAACCGCTGGCAACAAAAGTGAGTACAGCCCTAAGTGAAAATGTCCAAATTGGGCCCAATTAGCCATTTCCCTCCCCGATGTCATGTGACTCGTTAGTGTTACAAGGTCTCAGGTATGAATGGTGAGTAGGTGTGTTAAATTTGGTGTTATCGCTTTCACTCTCTCATACTGGTCACTGGAAGTTCAACATGGAAACTTATGGCAAAGAACTCTGAGGATATGAAAAAAACAATTGTTGCTCTACATAAAGATGGCCTAGGCCAGGGTTCGACGAACCCCGGGTGCCAGGTCGCCATTGCAACTAGAATTCGCAACCTGGCACCTGGGGCATCCTGTATCTCCATGCTCCCCCGCCGTGCGATCGTGTCGGGCCACGCCGGCCGGCTGGTAATTGAGGCCGTGGCTTTGCGGCCTTCTGCAGGCCTATGATTTTCTTCTTTGATCTGGCGCAATCTTTTGGTTTCCGTTGGTATGATAAGACAACCAGCAATGCTAATAGAGCTTCCACTGTTTTCACTGCCATCTCCTTCCCTCTAATTAGAACCCCCAAACATTATATATATTTTGTATTCTAAAACCCTAGAGAATAAAATGGCGGTCGTTGCAATACTTTCAGTCACACCGTATTTGCGCAGCAGTCTTACAAGCGCACTTTTTTGGGAAAAAATATACTTTTTTAAATTAAAAAATAAGACACCAGTAAAGTTAGCCCAATTTTTTTTATATTGTGAACGATAATTTTACGCCGAGTAAATTGATACCCACACTTCAAAATTATGTCCGCTTGTGGAATGGCGACGAACTTTTACCCTTTAAAATCTCCATAGGCAACATTTAAAAAATTCTACAGGTTAAAGAGGAGGTCTAGGGCTAGAATTATTGCTCTTGTTCTACCAATCGCGGCGATATCTCACATGTGTGGTTTGAACACCGCTTTCATATGCGAGCGCATATATGCGCTCGCTTCTGCGAGTGAGCTCGGCGGGACGGGTGTGTTCCTGGCTCCTAACTTTTTTAGCTGGCTCCTAGATTCCAGCAAATTTGTCAAGCCCTGGCCTAGGCTTTATAGCCTAGGCCAGATTGCCAAGACCCTGAAACTGAGCTGCAGCTCGGTGGCTAAGACCATACAGCAGTTTTACAGGACAGGTTACACTCAGAACAGGCCTCGCCATGGTCGACCAAAGAAGTTGAGTGCACATGCTCAGCGTCATATCCAGAGGTTGTCTTTGGGAAATAGACTTATAAGTGCTGCCAGCATTGCTGCAGAGGTTGAAGGGGTGGCGGGTCAGCCTGTCAGTGCTCAGACCATACGCTGAACGCTGCATCAAATTGACCTGCATGGCTGTCATGCCAGAAGGAAGCCTCTTCTAAAGATGATGCACAAACAGTTTGCTGATGACAAGTAGACTAAGGACATGGATTACTGGAATCATGTCTGGTGATCTGATGAGACCAAGATACATTTATGTGGTGTCAAGCATGTGTGAGAGTACCCAGATGAGGAGTACAAAGACAAGTGTGTCTTGCCTACAATAAAGCATGGTGGTGGGAGTGTCATGATCTGGGGCTGCATGAGTGCTGCCGGCACTGGGGAGCTACAGTTCATTGAAGGAACCATGAATGCCAATAAGTACTGTGACATACTGACCCAGAGCATGATCCCCTCTCTTCAGAGACTGAGCCGTAAGACAGTATTCCAACATGATAACGGCCCCAAACACATCTCCAAGATGAACACTGTCTTGCTAAAAAAGCTGAGGGTAAAGGTGATGGACTGACCAAGCATGTCTCCAGACCTAAACCCTATTGAGCATCTGTGGGGCATCCTCAAATAGAAGGTGGAGGAGTGCAAGGTCTCTAACATCCACCAGCTCCATGATATCGTCATGGAGGAGTGGAAGAGGACTCCAGTGGCAACCTGAGAAGCGCTGGTGAACTCCATGCCCAAGAGGGTTTAGGCAGTGCTGGAGAATAATGGTGGCCGCACAAAATATTGACACTTTGGGGCCAATTTGGACATTTTCACTTAGGGGTGTACTCACTTTTTTTGTTGCCAACGATTTAAACATTAAAGTGATTGTAAACCCTCTTTTTTATTTATTTAAAATAACTAACATATCATACTTACCTCCACTGTGCAGTTTGTTTTGCATAGTGTGGCCCAGACCATTGTCTCGTGGGGTCCCCCGCTCGCGGCTCCTCCTCGCATCGGTAAACGTCCAGTGAGAATCGATCTCCCTGGGGGTTACCTTGCAGGCATGCTCCCAAGTCCAACATTTGCGTGCATAGACACAGAATGCCGGACTCGGCCCCGCCCCTGGCGCCCGCATTATTGGATTTCATTGACAGCAGTGGGAGCCAATGGCTGTACTGCTATAAATCTATCCAATCAAGAGCCGAGAACCTCGGGCAGAGAGGAAGAATGAAGGGGCTCAGGTGGATAAAACGAGGGGGGGAGCAGTAAGTGTTTACAACCCATTTAATGGCTGTGTGTTGAGTTATTTTGAGGAAACAGCAAATTGACAATGTTATATAAGCTGTACACTCACTACTTTACATTGTAGCAAAGTGAAATTTCTGTTGTCACATGAAATAATATAATAACATATATACAAAAATGTGAGCGGTGTACTCACTTTTCTGAGATCCCGTACATAATATGGTATTATGGACTTTTGTTATGGATATTTTATTTATATTAGAAACGTGACAGCAGAAAAAGGAGTAGTTCATATTTTGTCTGCATATTTTTTTATTTATTTTTTGTCTGTTTGTTTTTTGGGTTATTTAAAAAAATATATATATTTTGTTTATTTTTTTCTGACTATAGATCTATGTTTATTCCAAGCATGTTTGAAGCCATTTATTGTTGACTGTCTCACTACCTCTGCTGGTAGTTTTATTCAAGCATCAACTACCCTTTCTGTAAAATAATGTTCTAAAATTAGTTTTGAGCTTCCTTCCAGTTAGCTTGAGGTCATGTCCGCGTGTTTTTGATTTTGGTTTCATATTGAAAAAACTACCTTCCTGAACCTTATTCACCCCCTTGTATGTATTTACTGGTTTCAGTCATGTCTCCCCTTTCCAGTCTTTCCTCCAGACTGTACATATTACGTCTCGCTCTCTAGCCCTGGGGAATCTCCATGGAAGTGGCCAGTCAGGAGTAGGGATGAGCTTCGCGTTCGATACGAACGTATGTTCGATACGAACGTCTGTTCGTACGTTCGACGAAATTCGAACAAAAGCGGTCATTCGCGCCAAATTCGAGTGACGCAAAACGGCCCATAATTCACTGCGGCGTTGCGCGCTGATGATTGGCCAAGCATGCTGTATGTCCCACATGCTTGGGCAATCACAGCGTGCAAAAAACGAAGAGCCATAATTGGCCAAAGCCTGGGTGGCTTTGGCCAATTATGGCTCAGGGCTTTAGCACACGCCCCACACTATATAAGGCTGCCTGCTGGGCGGCCTCGTGTAGTGTGTTCCGGCTTGTTCATGAGAGCAGTCAGAGAGACAGAGAGATTGTCTTTTTAGATATCTAGATAGAGCAGGCAGGCTAGTCAGTTTAGCTTTAATTACAGTGTGTAGAGGATATATATACATCCCTAGGAGTTGTATTTATACACTGTATAGCTTAGATAGATCAGTTCTTCCTAATTTACTGGCAGGCAGGTGATTGTGCTATTTAAAGACGTTATCACAGGCAAACTATAGACACCCAGCAGGTACAATATTTAAAGGAATTTTTATTTTATTTTTTATTTAAGCATCAATAAAATCACTGCTCCTGGAGCAGTGATTTTAATGATGCTTAACTTAAAAAAAAAAAGAAAAATTCCTTTAAATATTGTACCTGCTGGGTGTCTATAGTTTGCCTGTGAAAACGTCTTTGAGAACCCGGGTTTTGTCCGAGGGAACATGTATCAATGGAAAAAAAAGTTTTAAAAACGGTAATTTTTTCAGGAGTTCTGCTCCTGAAAAAACGACAGTTTTTTAAACTTTTTTCCATTGATACATGTTCCCTGGGGCAAGACCCGGGTTCTGAAAGACATTTTCCAATAGTAAATTGAATATTGGTCTTTAAAATGATCGTTTTTGAATTTGAACGTTCCAGTCCCATAGACTTCAATGGGGTTCTAAATGTTCGCGCCAACGGTCGGTCTGTTTGATGGTTCTGGTGCGAACTGAACGCGGGGGTGTTCGGCTCATACCTAGTCAGGAGAACTGGGGAAGCAAGAAGCCAGGTGGGTTGGTATCTTCGGAAACAGTGTGACTAGGCTCAGGGACTACAGGAAAGCAGAAGAAGATGCTCTTCACTCCACATTGTGCTATTTAACTCACAAAGGGACAGATGCTCCAGCCTGTAACTGCCAGTCGCTGAATTAACATTAAAGATTGTTAGTTCCCCTGGTGTGATCAGCAGGAGCTGCACATGTGAACCAAGTTTGTGCAGGAAGGAGGAAGAAGAGACCTCTGTGTAAATAAGGAGGGAGTTGTCCCCTGTGTTCATAGTCTGTACATTTCTTCAAGTTGGGAATCCCATAAATTCCCCGACCCCATCCAAATGATCACCTGGCCAGCAGCATTGACCCTTCCTTCTCAGACACCACCAGCTCAGCAGGTCAACCTGAGGACAAAGTGCAACATTTATTGTAACAGTTTGCAACCTGGTTGACCTAGTTGACCTGAGGGCATGAACACAGCAAAAGAAAACTGTAACCCTTCAGGACCCTCTTGGGAAAGGGTTAGACACAGTGGCGTAACTAGAGACTTCAGGGCCCCGGTGCAAGAAATCATGAAGGCCCCCCCCCCCCACACTGTACGACAAAATAAACTTTTTCTTTTTCTGATTTAACTTCAGGGGGGGGGGGTGTCTGCGGCAATGGTGGTGGTGCCATTCTCTCCCTCCCACCATCACCTGTGCCTCTTACTGATCCCATTCCCCTACCACTGATCTCATCCCTACCTCTGTTGTAGAAGTAATAGTGGGATAGGGATGAGATCAGTGGTGGAATGAGATCAGTAAAAGGCACGGGTGGTGGTGGGAGAAGATGGCGCCACCACTGCCACCCCCACTCAAGTACCACCGCTGCCACCTCCCTCAAGTATCCCCGCTACCACCATCCCTCAAGTACCAGTGGTGGTACTTGAGGGGGGATGGCTGCGGTGGCAGTGTTGGTGCCATCCTCTCCCACCACCACCCGTGCCTCTTACAGATCCCATTCCCCCACCGCTGATCTCATCCCTATCACCCCCATCACCTCTGTTGTAGAAGTAATAGGGGGATAGGGATGAGATCAGTGGTGGGGGGATGGGATCAGTAAGAGGCACAGGTGGTGGTGGGAGAGGATGGCACCACCACTGCCAACCGCCCTCAAGTACCACCACTGCCAACTCCCTCAAGTATCACCGCTACCAAGTATCACTGCTACCACCCCACTCCAGTGGTGGTACTTGAGGGAGGGTGGTACTTGAGGGACCAGTGGTGGTACTTGAGGGAGGGTGGTAGCGGTGGAACTTGAGGGGGGTGGCTGAGGTGCTACTTGAGGGGGGTGGCTGAGGTGCTACTTGAGGGGGGGTGGCTGCAGTGGCGGTGCCATCCTCTCCCACCACCACCTGTGCCTCTTATTGATCCCATCCCCCCCACCATTGATCTCATCCCTATACCCCCCATCATCTCTGTTGTAGAAGTAATGGGGGGATAGGGATGAGATCAGTGGTGGGGGGATGGGATCAGTAAGGAGGGACAGGTGGTGAAGGTTGGCATCGATTTCTGAGCTCTGCCTCTGTCACATAATTGACTTACTGTCAGTCAACGAATCAATAGATTCCCCGGGAATTCCTATGGACTTCTGTTCTGTCACGGGTCTGGCCTTCACTGTGCCTTCTCCCACCAAGATGCCTTGCTTCACATGGGTGCCGGGTAGGTACTCCAACTAAACACGAAGCCGCAGACGGGAAAGCTCCTCCCCCGCCATCTCTCATTTTTTCTCATGGTCAGCCCTGCCTACCTACATCTCTGTGTGCTGCCTCAGCGCCTCTGCATTCTCTCTATGTATAAGCCAACAGAACACACTGACAGTCAGGCGGGCGTCTCACACAGACGGGTGGCAGTGATAGTGTTGAAAGGGGATGGCAGTGGTGATGTTGAGAGGGGGGTGGCAGTGGTAGTTTTGAGAGGGGGTGGCAGTGGTGGTGGTATTGAGGGGAGGTGTCAGAGGTGATAGTGTTGAGGAGGGGTGACAGCGGTGGTATTAATGGGGGGTGACAGCGGTGGTGCTAAGGGGGGTGGCAGAGGTGGTGTTAAGGGGGGTGGCAGAGGTGGTGTTAAGGGGGGTGGCAGCGGTGGTGTTATGGGGGGTGGCAGCGGTGGTATTAACGGGGGTGGCAGCAGTGGTGTTATGAGGGGTGGCAGCAGTGGTATTAACAGGGGTGGCAGCAGTGGTGTTATGGGGGGTGGCAGCGGTGGTGTTAGGGGGGGTGGCAGAGCTGGTATTAACAGGGGTGGCAGCAGTGGTGTTATGGGGGGTGGCAGCAGTGGTGTTAGGGGGGGTGGCAGCGCTGGTATTAACAGGGGTGGCAGCAGTGGTGTTATGGGGGGTGGCAGCAGTGGTGTTATGGGGGGTGGCAGCAGTGGTGTTAGGGGGGGTGGCAGCGCTGGTATTAACAGGGGTGGCAGCAGTGGTGTTATGGGGGGTGGCAGCGGTGGTGGGTGATGGTATAATCAATAAGAGGCAGAGGTGGTGGAGGTTGGAATCGACTGCACTGGCAATTTCTCACTTACTTAGTTCAGGCAATCGATTCCTCCTCAGAACTCTGTCACACGTGAGCGCAGGGAATGGATGCATTTTCCTCATTGGATGCCAGCTCCTCCCCCTTCAGGCGATTGGTGTCAGCTGGTCAGCTGACTTTCTTTTTCAGTGACCTCCCTCATCTCCCCACATTGTCTCTGGAAAGGGGCGGGGTGATCACGTCCACTGTCTCAGCGCTGCCTTCTCTCCCCTCATCCTCAGTATCAACAGACGAACCCCCCCCCCCCCCCTCCGCGGTGGAGCTTACTGGCGGGCCGTTCACACTGGCAGATGGACGGGAGGGGGATGTTGATTTGCGGCACCTCACACTGGCGGACGGGTGGCGGGGTCCACGGGAACCTCACACTGGCGGACGGATGAAGGGGGGCCTGCGGGCCCCCCTAAAGTAGCGGAGCTGCGGGGCCCAGTCGCGATTGCGACTGCCGCGACTATGATAATTCCGCCACTGGTTAGACAGGTAAAGGCTGTTTAGACGGCAAAGGAGGAACCTGCTCAATATCAGATGGGTGGTCATAATGTTATGCCTGATCTGTGTATATACTGTATATATATATTTATATATATCCCGAATGACCCGAATATATCTCTTGAACCAGTTCAAGGGGTTGTAAAGGTACACATTTTTTTTTCCCTAAATAGCTTCCTTTACCTTAGTGCAGTCCTCCTTCACTTACCTCATCCTTCCATTTTGCTTTTAAATGTCCTTATTTCTTCTGAGAAATCCTCACTTCCTGTTCTTCTGTCTGTAACTCAACACTGTAATGTGAGGCTTTCTCCCTGGTGTGGAGTGTCGTGCTAGGCCCCTCCCTTGGACTACAGGAGAGTCAGAACGCTCTCTATGTTGCAAATAGAGAAATGAGCTGTGTGTTAGTGGGTGTCCTGACTCTCCTGTAGTCCAAGGGAGGGGGCGAGCACGACACTCCACAGCAGGGAGAAAGCCTCACATTACTGTGTGGAGTTAGACAGAAGAACAGGAAGTGAGAATTTCTTAGAAGAAATAAGGACATTTAAAAGCAAAATCGAAGGATGAGGTAAGTGAAGGAGGACTGCACTAAGCTAAAGGAAGCTATTTAGGAACAATAATTGTACATTTACAACCCCTTTCAGCTCTTTGGGCGTACTATGTTCCTTTGTAAACCATTAATCACAAGCTGATGGCTACAGTAGCAACCATCAGCTTGTGCGTGTTTCGTTTAGCCGTCTCCCAGCTTCAAAGTGAACGTGATGCCGTGGCTCCATAGCTGCCGATCACTTTCACACAGAAGCTTGTAACGGTGCACAATGAAAACCCGTGGCTTCGTGTAGACAGGCTTGATCCACTCACTGGCTTGTATACCATTTTTGGCCACTATTTAGACATTTTGCTAAGGCATCCCTGAAGTAGGGTGACCAGACATCCCCAGTTTCAGGGGGCAGTCCCCTGATTGAGAACACTGTCCCCGGGCCAAGTCTGTCCCTGGTTTTGTCCCCAGATTGGATTTAATAATTTCAAAGACAGTCAGTGCAGAATTAAAATAAAAAAATTAGAATTACACCCCCCCGCTCCATCGTGCCTACTAGCATAGGGGGGTTGTATTTTTCCCATTATCTGTGCCCCTTTCTGATGATCATGTTCTGGTCGGAGCGGAAGGAATATTTCTTCAGTTTCGGGCGCATGCCCATTCAGCTCCGCTTGCATGTTCTTCTGCCTTGGCTCAAATCCTGGCCAGCCACCTGCTCATCTCCTTGCCTTCCCTGGCGGAGTGATATTCCTCCGCTCCCCACCCAGTAGTCGCCGGAGCCCGGAGAGTAAGACTTGGGAGGCTGTGAGGCGGAGGGCGACGGGCAGAGTCGCTGATTGTTGCCATTACAAGTAAAGAAAAAATTTGTCCCCGGATTCTATTTAAAAAATCTGGTCACCTTACCCTGAAGGAGCCTATAGGCACTCTGGTTAAAAAAAAGGCTGTTATAGAGCATTATACATTGGCCACAGAGTTATTTCAGCGATGAATTCATGTTTGAGCAGCCTTTATAATCCGTTTTGTATTATTGTGTCCTTTATGCATGCTCTTTGCCACCCTGGGACTGTTTTGTTCTAATATTACACCTGTTTGGAAAATTGCAAGTTAGATACTCCCTGGCTGTTCATTTGGCTAAATACCTATTTTTTTAAAACTCTAAAAATCAAAGTGGATGGAGTTTACAACTTCCACTGGCCACATGCTTCTACCTGGTCAGAGACTCACTAAGTAGTGACACCAAGATCAGGATGGCAGACCAATTCATCAACGACTGGTCCAATATTTGCTCTTCTGACAGATTCAGTTGTACACTAATGTGCACTAATACAGGTCATTTTTGTCATGATTTCCTAGCAAGAATCTGTATGCATATACAGTACATATAGAATAGAAGAAAGCTCCTGGGTAATGAATACAGCCGAGAAAAGCAATACTATGCTCTCCATCTGTTGCGGAACTGAAGAGCAGAAATTTCCTATTCTGGTTCACTGCTACACTGCAACATACCAGTTCACAAGAATAACAATATATTTTATCTAATAATACCAAGTTGCTCTATGTCAAAGGGTTTGGAGAAGCTTAAAGAATATGGCAAGATTCCTCATTTTAAGGGAGCTTGTTTAATATTTGTTAAACTAAGCCATTGATTATGGATTGTTATTAAAGGTTTTTCTTTTATTTCACTCGGAAACCCACCTGATTTTTTTAAACAAACCAACATTTTTTACTTTGCTTCTGTATAACCAGGGCAATCCTTGCAACAGTGCTGTTCTGTATAATGTCTTGTATATAGAATTCTCCAAAAAGTATGATTTCCTGCTCCTGTGTTTGGGTCACTCTTAGGCTGCGTACACACGATAGGTTAAACCAATGAGAGCGGTCTGATGGACCGTTTTCATCAGACCAAACCGATCGTGTGTGGGCGCTGTTGCCTTATAAGAATTATAGGTAACAGCGCCATCGGTTAGTTATGGCGGGACAGGGCGAGTTTTCTGGCTCCTAACTTATTTAGCTGGCTCCTAGATTCCAGGCAATGTTGTCAAACCCTGCTTTAATCAGTCATGCTACCAGCGCTGAACAAAACCAAGTTGTAAGAACCTAAACAATTCTGGCTTCCGATTATCAGCCAAAAATAGTCTGTCAGAAGTTTTATCAAACAATATACATGCCATCCTAGTAAAAAACATCTTTATTATGCCACAATACAGTCAAATGTTACACTTCCCAATCAACAAGGTTGAAGTTATTATGCTTACACAAATAGGGATTCTAGGTGCAAACAGAGACAGCTCTCTAATTAGGCAGTCGCCTAAGGCCTCGCATTCTCAGGGACCTTGCGACTGCCTAATTTTCCTAATTGCATAGCCCCCTCTGCTGACAATGCCACTGCGGTGGCACTGCACTCCAGCCAGCAGAGCTGCCTGTGAGCTCTTTGGAGAAAGAGAGGACAGGGCCGTGGCTGTGTCTTGGGGAGGAGGTGGGCCCGGACTGTGTTGTCAGGGGGAGGAGAATGGGAAGAGAAGGGGAGTAGACTCATTCCAGCAGCCAGAGCAAAATGACAATACAAATAAATATTCCCACTGCTCTGGAGCTGCAGGGGAGTTTTCCGCTGAGCGTTCCCTGCACACCCAGAGGAGGCATCCGACATCTGGTAAGCAGAGGGGAAGAAGAGGGTCCCACCGGGGAGGAAGCCTCGCCAGGGCTGTATGGAGCCGATGGAAGGGGGAGGTAGGAGAGGAGAGCTGAAGAGGGGTCTGGACCGCTTCTCTCTGGGGCTGTTAATCAGGGTGGGGGGATTCGGGGCTCCAGCTGCAGGGAGAGGCACAGCTACCATGCCAACCCCTTCTGCAGCCAGCTCCCACCGGCATGAGAGAGAGCGAGCCCCCATCCCTGCTCCTCCAGCATCCCTCAGCCACAACCACTGGCCTTTATATCCACCCCCTGTCCCATCCCCTCCACTCCCTTCCTCCTGATTATCTGTGCCACAGTACGGGCAGCTTACTCCTGCACCAGTGTGTCAACCTATTATTGACAGCCCCTGACCCCTCCCTCCGACCTTTTTTTTTTTACTCATCTGGAAATGCCTGTTGCTATGCGGTCCCACAAAATCTGCCTTTGGAATCACCTAGGATTCTGACATCATCTCCCTCTAATGCTCCTGGGAAATGTGTGTCATCATTTCCCAGGATGTCGTGCGCTGTCCAATTATCACTCCCTATCCAAGACTCCCAGGAAGTAAGTGCTTGTGGGCTTCACAATGCCCACAAGCAAAATGACAACGATGTGGACATAGTCTTTTTTGAATAACTATGCGGAGCGGCGGCTGATTGTAAAATAGTAAGTGACCGGATTTATATTATAAAAACGCACGATGAAAGGACATACATTTAAAAAATGCTAATTGTGGTTGGAACTCCGCTTTAATTATTTTTCCCATTATTGGCATGAGTGGGGCCTAATTTCTAGGTTTTGCTGAAGGCCTCACAAAGTCTAGAGCTGCCTCTGGGCACAGACATTAGTTGCCACCTGCCAGGTCTCAGCCCTGGCCTGTAGACGAAAGGAACCTACATAAATTTGAAAGGTCAGAGGCCAAAAACTTGGTTGGTAACCCTGGTGTGGGCTTATCATAACTGCAACATCTATTGTCATGCCACTGGATCTCTTATCTACATTATATTATTTTATAACATATTCCCAATTACAATTTATTATACTGTATATAATGCATAGTTTACCTAGATGTGAAAGCTTTATAAATATGCTAAAACTGTTTGTTCCATCTAAATGGTAGATGTTAAATTTAAATTGAGTAAATTTTTCTCCAAAAGTGTCATATACTGTATCTTCTCTGAAAAAAAATATATACATACATTTCTATATAGGTGTAAACAAGCATCATCTATTAGTTCAAAGGAGATAATGTAACATATAAACGATGTAATCCAATATTAGCATAACCTTCAGTGAATGTCAGATGGACTTAATAGCAGTTGGAGCGTGTAATTACATTTTTCTTATCTGTTTTGCTATTATTATTATTGTGATCACTCAACTTCATTTTCATCTCATAACTTTGCTGACATTAAATGTAATGATGATTGGCGGGAAGTTCATTGGATAATACATTTAAGGCCCAACCTCCCTCTCCATAATATTGTAAAGCACTACATTGACATAATACAGTTTGAAAAGTAGAACAGATTTTTAAGAAGATTGTAAAAGTATCTGTATCCCCAATGGCACATATTTTAATTGCTACCATATAGTTGTAATGTAGCTTTATGTGTACTTAAAGCGGATGGTTCACCAAAAATAAATATTAAAAGCCAGCAGCAACAAATACTGCAGCTGCTGACTTTTAATATTAGGACACTTACCTGTCCTGGAGTACAGCGGCGTCCGCAGCAGAGGATGAGCGATCGCTCGTCACCCTGCTGCTCCCCCCTTCATCCACGGCGAGGGAACCAGGAAGTGAAGCGCTCCGGCTTCACTGCCCGGTTCCCTACGGCGCATGCGCGAGTCGCGCTGCGCCCGCGATTGGCTCCCGCTGTGTGCTGGGAGCCGAGAGTTCCCAGCATACAACGGGAAAAGCCCGTCTTTTGCCCGAGACTGCGGGCCGGAAGTGGGTGCAGATACCTGTCTTTAGACAGGTATCTGCACCCCCCTCCCCCTGAAAGGTGTCAAATGTGACACCGGAGGGGGGGAGGGTTCCGATCAGCGGATCTTCACTTTAGGGTGGAGATCCGCTTTAACTACTGGGGATGAGCTTTATGTTCACGTCGTACATGAGTTTTACTCGAACATTGCCTGTTCGGCAAACAGCGAACAATTTGGGGTGTTCGCTGCAAATTTGAAAAGCCTCGGAGCACCCTTTAAAAGTCTATGGGAGAAATCAAAAGTGTGAATTTTAAAAGTTAATATGCAAGTTAGGCCGCGTACACACGTTCAGACCGGTCCAATGAAACTGGTCTTAAGACCAGTTTCATCAGACCAATTCGATGGTGTGTACGGCCTATCGGACCGTTGTCCGTCGGACCGTTGTCCGTCGGACCAAAGTTTTAAAACTTGCTTTAAAATCTGTCCGACGGACACCTGTCCGTCGGACCAAAACGATGGTTAGTACACAAAAGCAATGGACCAAAAACCCGCGCATGCTCAGAATCAAGTCGACGCATGCTTGGAAGCGTTGAACTTTGTTTTTTCAGCACGTCGTTGTGTTCTACGTCACCGCGTTCTGACCCGATCGGATTATGGTCCGATGGTGTGTACGCACATCAGACCATCAGACCACTTCAGCGTAGTCCGATGAAAACGGTCCGTCGGACCATTCTCATCGGACCGGTCTGATCGTCTGATCGTGTGTACGTGGCCTCATTGTCACGATATTGTTGCATGATCCTGAACATGGGAAAACAAGCCATAACCCAGAAAAACACTTGATAAATATGCCAATGCTAGCCAAGAGGCTTGGGGCATCGCATTGATGGAGAGGAGTAGGGATGAGCCGAACACCCCCCGGTAGGGTTCGCACCAGAACATGCAAACCGGCAAAAAAAAGAAAATTTTGTAATAAAATGAATTTTTCTTCATTTCTATCATAACATTTTGTAAAAAAAAGTAATTTTTCCTCAGAAATTTGGCCTAAAATGTATACTGCTACATATTTTTGGTAAAAAAAAAAAGTTGGATATTATTTAGTCTGGGTGAAAGTTATAGGGTCTACAAGCTATGGTACCAATTTCTGAAAATTGAACAATTTTCCTGAAGTACACCTGAAGTACTGACAGCTTCTCTCATTTCTTGAGACCCTACCAAGCCAACAGGTGGCACTGCAGTGGTGCAGGTGGAACTGGTGTGGCACTGGTGGGCACAGATGGCACTGGTGGGCACAGATGGCACTGGTGGGGCACAGGCTGCACTGGTGGGGTGCAGAAGAGCACTAATTGGCACTGATGGGCACAGGTGGCACTGATGGGCACAGGTGGCACTGATGGGCACAGGCGGCACTGGTGTGGCACAGATGACACTGGTGCGGCACTGGTGTGGCTCAGATGACACTGGTGGTGTGGGACAGGTGGCACTGGTGTGGCACAGGCGGCACTGGTGTGGCACAGGCGGCACTCGTGGGCACAGACGGCACTGATTGGCACTGATGGGCACAGGTGGCACTGATGGTCACAGGTGGCACTGATGGGCAAATACTCGGTACTGGTATCGGTATCGGGACAACCCTAATTATTATTGCAACCGGACATGAAATACAAACATGTATTTCCTCCCTTTGGAAATCTGGAAATGTTTCTTTTTATATCACCCTGAAATGCAGAAACAAGGACTAGAAGAAAATGCATACTGTCTGAAAGCAATTTTATACTTTTTTTAATTTATTTTTTATACTTCTTCGGTTAGTCCTTGGTCAGCTTGAATCTCCCCTTTAAACAGTGCTTGCAGTTTCATTTATTTTTTCTTCTAATTTCAATCCTTCTCTTTCTAGTTGATTTCTCATTCATTACACAAAATCAGAAAAGGCAGAGGGAAAACAGATTAAAAAGAGAATGAAAATGGACCCTGCTTTTTCATTTGCTTCCAGTTGACTAATAACAAATTGATGCAAACCAGCAAGATGAAAACGGCACCATGTTGTAACAGAAAAGAAAGCTGGAAGGAAGAAAACAAAAATGTCTACATAGATATGGATAAAGAGGTAATAAAAGGAGGATTGCTTTGTGCTACAGTTTCTGCTTTTCAGATTTTTTTTTTTAAAATTTAAAAAACATATGAGCTATACAGGAATACATAACAATTTTTGGGTATTCTTAGGGCCCTTTCACAAGGTCCGTGTCCGTGTACGGGCTTCGCTTTGCTCAGCTGGGAGCGATCCCCACTGAGCAGGCAGATGACAGGTCTGTCTCTGCACACTCTTTCCAATAAAAAGCTCATTGGTGACTGCATGCTTGTTGGTAAAACCAGATGGCTGAGTCATTCTGATCTCTCTTGCTTGTTCACTACTATACCAAACCAACAATCTTACCTGGAACTTACCCGCTGCTGGCTGCAAGTTGTAAATTTGATTTAAAAATGTGTTTTTTCTTTTTACTTTACTCACAAGTCCACGATCTCCTGCTACGCACAGGAAAAGAACTACAAGATTCTGTCAAGATGGTACAGGGTTCCCTCCGTGTTACACAAAATATTCCCGTCCACCCCGGCATCCTGTTGGCGATGCTCCGCTGCTGTGGGGACTTATCTACATGTCTGGTGGGATTGTGAGAGGATCCGCCCCTTCTGGACTCAGGTATTTGACTGTTACAACAAAATCTACGGTGACTCATTGGTTCCCTCTCCTAAAATTGCTCTTCTTTCTATACTACCAGGTTCTGTTAAATCGCAGAAACGAGGTCTCCTCCGTTTCTTTATGTCCTCGGCGAGACAGCTCATACCTTCCTATTGGAAGTCGACCGCAACTCCCCCATTGTCACGTTGGGTCTCTATTATGAACAACACCATGAGAATGGAGGAGATGCTGGCCCTTAATAACGACACTTTTGATAATTATACATTGCTGTGGCTCGTCTGGCTCCACTTCTCCTCCTCTGACACGCTGGCGAACATGTTGTCCACCCAACCATGATCACTCCTGATCGCTTTCATATGTATCACCACCTAGAGGCAAGCCAGGTTCCCCTCCCCCCGCTTACTTTACGCTGTCTTTTCCAATTACTATATCAGCAACTCTCACTCTACTCTATGATGCCCCTCTAGCTTTCTTTTCTCTATTCTTCTCTTTCCCACCATTCTCTTTCTTCCCTTCTTCTCCCTTTCTCCCCACCCTCTCACTTCCCTGATTCTTGACCTCCCATATTTATTTTAACTTTTCTTGTTATTTTTTATTTTTGGTCTCTATGTCCTTTTTATCATTTTTTCTTTTGATTTTATTGTTTCCTTCCTGGAGACTCTGGTTGCAATGTTGTCACCTATTAAGAGGCCATTTTGGCCGCTTGCAATTTTTGTTTCAGGGTTCTTGTCATAACTGTTCGTTATGTTTTACGTTGATGGGAGTCCAGCTGTGGGCGATAGCCATTTGGCTGACTCCTTACTGCTACGTATCTATGACTGTTCCCTGTTTGTGACACCTCATGCTGTCCATGTTTACTATGTTAAAATTCCAATAAACATATTTTCAACTCTAAAAATGTGTTTTTACAGAATAATAAAGAAAAAACATAATGCTACTGTTATTATTAACCATCCAGTCTAGATGCATATTCCACAATAATGCTTTTCTAAAGTCTCATGTAAACTTGAGTTAAGGAGCCATTGGCGTTTTTTTTGCCAAATTTCCTAAAATCAACTCCATAAAAGCCTATGTGTCAATGTACAGTTTAGGAACTGCTGCGGTTAGGGGAGCTTCAACCTCCCTATTCCTCCCACTCCTGAATGAGGAAGAATTGTGTTTAGGATAGGAATGCATTGACCACCGGCCGCCGGAAAATGTGGTCAAAGTAGACCAAGTGTGCATGAAGCCTAAGGCCGCGTACACACGTACGAGAACCTTGTCGGGCAAAACTCATCGTTCTGCCCGACGAGGTTCTCGGCCGGCCGCCGAGTTCGTCGACCAGGCTGTCGAAAAAGGCGTCGAGCCATTAGTCCCGATGGCCCATCGAGGAAATAAAGAACCTGCTCTCTATTTTGGCTCGACGCCTTGCTCGACAGTTTTCTCGGCGAAAACGTACACACGATCGAGCTTCTCGGCAGAATATGGATCCAAGCGAGCTTATCGGCAGAATATGGATCCCAGCGAGCTTCTCGCTGGATTCTGCCGAGAAGCTCGGACGTGTGTACGGGGCCTCAGGCCGCGTACACACGACCGGTTTCCTCGGCAGAATTCAGCAAGAAACTCGATGGGAGACGTATTCTGCCGAGGAAACCGATCGTGTGTACACTTTTAGCCGAGAAACCCGAGCATGTTCTCTATTTCCTCGAGGGGCAATGGGAGAATTTGGCTCGACAAGTTTTTTGACTGCCGAACTAGGAACTCGTCGGGGAAAACTATGTGTTTTGCCCGACGAGTTTCTCGGTCGTGTGTACGCCGCCTAAGTGCTGCTAGAGTGAATCAGTATTTGCTGTAAATTTTAACTTGTATCCCTTCAAATCTGATATCTGATGTAAAATTATTGGTTACATTTTAACATTCAGCATGCACAAAAACTAAAACAGCTCATACAGGGCTGCTAATAGGGGGGGGGGGATCACCAGTCCTCCTGTAGGGGGCTCCGGCACACAAGGGGGCCCAAACAGCAGAGGGAATCAGTGTGGTCGGATGGAGGGGCAATTACCGGATGCCCTGTGTGGCTCTTTGCAGCAGCTGGAAACTGGTTTCTCTCCCTCCCGCCGACTTTCAGCTGCTGCAGGGAGAGACACATTTGCCGGATACCCTGTCCCATTAAAAAAAAATAACAAATTGTAACCCTGTATTGTTTTATTCCCTTGTAAGGCGCAATATAATTCTTGGAAAAATAAAAAAAGAATAATTAGCAAAAATTGTAAAATAATGTTAAAACAGTTAAACATTTTTTTTTATTAATATAAAATTTTATTTGTTTAAAATGTAAAAAAAATGTTTTTAAAAGGGGCTAATTCACACAGCTTCTCTTTTATCTTTGTGTCCGCTAAGAATGATTTTAGTATATTTTTAGTGAAAATTTTATTTTGATATTTTTAAGACCCCTTTCACACTGAGGTCGTTTAGCAGGCGTATTGCATTAAAAATAGTGCCTGCAGTCCACCCTTAAACAGCTGCTTCTCACACTCCAGTGTGAAAGCCCTCTGGCTTTCACACTGGAGCAGTGCGCTGGCAGGGCGTCAGAAAAAGTCATGCCAGCATTTTCTTTGGAGCGCATTAGCAGCAGTGTAGCGGCGCATTGCGGTCAGTTTTAACCCTTTCCTAACCCTTTCTATTTTAGGAGCAGCGCTGCCCATTGCTTTCAATGGGCAGGAGCGTTCCTGCCCATTGAAAGCAATAGGCAGCGCTTCCGTACCGCCGGCAATACGCCGATGTAGCGGCGCTTTGCGGTCAGTTTTAACCCTTTCTCGGCCACTAGCGGGGGGTTAAATGCGCACCGCTAGGGGCCATAATGCGCCGCAAATCCGACTGTAAAATAGCGGTGTTTTACCACTATTTTGCCGCCGGCGCTATAGGCTGGGTAGCGCCAGTGTAAAAAGGGGTCTAAGGGGGGCCTGCCAGGTAGGCTGTGCGGGGCCCCGTAATTTCTAACAGTAGCCCTGAGCTCATACAGTACATTGATCATATTTTTTTATTTAGCCAACGAGTTGAATGAAAAAAAATTATCAGATTTCTCCCTTCACACATTTAAGGTGAATGGGGGAATCCTTACCGCTGTGTTATTGCATTCTGACAGTGGGGAAACTTCCCTGCCCTGAGGCTACAAAAAGGGTAATTCGGGAAAAACTCAACAGGATGGTTGTATACAAGTTATATAATAGATGTATGGCCGGCTTAAAGGAGTTTTTTTTTTTTTTTTTGCTGAAATGACTGTTTACAGGGTATAGAGACATAATAGTTAACTGATTCCTTTTAAAAATGATTTAAAATAGATAAAAATCCATCATATAATGTACCTGCAGTTTCAGTTTCATTTTTGAATGCTGTTTCATGCTTCTGTGATGTACAGAGACACAGAGCCAATAGAGGGCAGTGATGGTTTGTAAAACGAAAGTGATTGGTTCTGAGGGATGTTAGACACACAGTAATCACACCTCCTTGACACACCTCCTTGATTAGAGACCACAAAGAGAAAGCTCCCATGACTTTTTTTCATCAGGAAACAGACAACCAGGAAGTGTGCAGAACAGAGAAGGATTACAGCAACATCATAGCAAAAACGAACAATGAGGACATAAAAACAGGACTGCAGTAAGGTAAAAGAAGGTATTTAGCTAAAAAAAAAATTCCTTTAGTGACCCTTTAAATATTTCACAGCTACACTGTGTTTATGTAGTTTAAAATACAGTACAGTATAGAGCAGCACTACATTTTTTGGTTGTCTAGGCTGATGGACAGCTTGTTTAATTATTGAACGCCTTTACTAAGTCAAGGTCTTTTCGGTTTGCTCTTTGTATGTTGATATATATTTACAACACTGAAGGCTGGTGACTTACCCATGAAATAGAAGGCAGCTCTACAGACAGTGCTCCCAAAGATAAAGTCCTTCAGCAAGTTAGGAATTAGAGTGAAGGGCATGCAAAAAAGACAGAGCATGAGGTCACTGGCCGCCAGTGAGAGTAAGAATATATTAGTGACTGTCCTCATCCGCTTATTCCTTATGAGTACCACGATGACCAGACTGTTCCCCATAACTCCCAGCAGAAAGATCAGAGAATAGAGGACTATCCGAACTGCCGTGTGCAAATCTGTAATACAAAATATATTGAGATTTTGATATTTGATGATGCCTGGTAGACTAACTCCACAAATACAGATAAGATACTGTACATATATGTGAGCTCTTTTACAAATAAGATAGGAGCACATTTACAGGCAGGATGCATAGGTGGGAGTTTTTTTTATGAAATTGTAATTCTGTCATCTATGGATCTTTTTGTAAATTTGGTTGGTAATTGAGTTTTTTTTTTTTTCTTTTTTTCTTTTTTCTCCTTTCTCTTTTGTAAATTACTACAAATTTTTATGATAAAAACCTTAAAACATTTTTTTAACCTTAAAGCAGTAGATTGCAAGTAGTGTGCAAGTTTAGGAGATATTTATTTTACCTAGAGGTAAGTCTTCTTATAAAAAGAAAAAAAAAGAAAAAAAGTTTGCGCCAACTAAAGGAACCTTAATAATAAAGGTATAATAAATTAATGTTACAAAACGGACCTGGATCTCACCAGAGAATCATAGATACATGGAATAAATTAATAATGATAATAATAATAATAATAATACACCGGGATGGATATATTTTTATATAATTTTTTATATTATTTTTTATATATATATATATATATATATTTTTTTTTTGTTTGTTCTATATATATCATCTATATACAATTATATACAATTTAGGTTCATGCTATATTCTTTATTATGAATCTTTATGTAATTTCTATTTATATATGATTTCTCAAAAATATATAATTTACACATTAGGTGATTTATATGATATGCGTTCCTAACCCAACGTTTACTAATTTGGGAATACAGTCGCATTATGATATCCATTACTCATTAGTATTAATTTCACATTTCTCTAATGGATTATATTATATTTTCTTTTTATTAGGTTGTAGTTCACTTGATCCCCAGTAGGGGGCTCACATATTAGTCCGGTTACGATCGGTACTCACTCACATTTTTTGGCCTTATTATTATTAATTTATTCCATGTAACTATGATTCTCTGGTGAGATCCAGGTCCGTTTTGTAACATGGTCATTTATCATTACTGTGTTCGATCACATTTCGGACTCCTGTTAGTAATCAACATTAAATACCTGATTCCCAAATTCAAAATGGTGGTTTTGCTCTTTCAGGTTCCCGGTGACCAAAGCGAGGCTTAGGTATTTATAGCGGTGAATCACTGCAGAGCCCATCCCCATTGATAACGTCAACCTATGACGAAACGTGTCTGGGACGTAGGCGTGCAGTGACATCACCGCATTCACGTAAGGAGGAAGGGCCCCTGGTTTATGCCGGCCGGCATCTAATTTTACTGCTATATTCCACATTATTTGTGTAAGTGGCTTTTTATCTATTTTTATTAAATCGCATTGGTATCACACTATGTTGCGGTCTCCTTCTCTGTTTATGGTTCACCGCTGCCCTGCATGACATGCTCATTGGTGATTATCCAACACTGTATCCTGTTATCGCCTGGTGAGGATCCTGTGAACAGCTGTCTTTGAATGATACAAGGATTCCCAAGAGGCCATGTGACCTGGTTCTGTGATATCCTGCATCAGGCTTTTATTTAGCTTATTTCTGGTAAGCTCCAGTCCATGTGGTGGTGGCTCACGATTTCTGTATTGCATTTGGGTGCTATCTGTGCTGAACAGATCTTCTTAATTGGACTTTATTTATTTATTGGACTTTAATAATTTATTATACCTTTATTATTAAGGTTCTTTTAGTTGGCGCAAAAATTTTGTTTCTCTTTGTTTACTTGTGTTAGGTCACGTGATTGCTGCCTTCTGTGATTTTACTTATCACTTTATTGTTATTACTACTTGGGTTAGCGCAAATTTTTCATGTTTAATAAGTCTTATTATAGGCTTACCTGTACGTAAAAATAACAACGCAAGGTTAACAACTGCTTTAAGGCATTGCCTGAATTAAGGTATAAATGTTTTATAGCTTTCTGTCCTCACCCTTGCCTGTGCGAAGGAGAAGAGAGGGCAGAAGAGATCCAGCACTGTACACCGCTGCCTTTCCTCTAACTTTCCCTTCATGCAGCAGAAGGAGTCATTGGTAGTACAACTGACTGGGTCCCTGTGCTGCTTCTTTCTCTCCCAGTCTAAGCTCTGCTATACAGAGACATCAAAAGGCTGAAATCAGATCATAATTCAGTTACTTACATTTAAAAATACAATACACATTTAGTATCATAATGAATACGGATCTGCATTCATGTTTGTCTTTCATATCGGTCTTGAGTTCACATCTAAAAAGGAATTCCTTGTTAAATGGAAGTATCCTGCCTGCTTTTGACCCCTCTATATAGTAAAGAAAGGGATTGTGTAGGCAGGTGACTACTAATAGTGTAGCTATTAGGTGTATATCCTGGGCTGCCTGGGTGGGGAAGGGTTAATGCAGGGTTTTCTAAGGCTTTTCTGGGTCCTGCCCTTCAGCCTGTGCTGCATATGAAAAAGGGGAAGGCTAGGCTGGGGGAGCCAGAGGGACCACAAGGGAAAGACTCAAGAAGTCCACCTGCAAATATGTAATCACAATCTACCTGCTAGATCCCTGCATGAGAAACTACCTCATAAGGACTCTTCCAGATATGGACTACTGCATGGAAAGGTATGCCTGGGCAGCCTAAGACTAGATAATCAGAGAGGGACTACAAGCACTTGGAGTACATTGTCGCAGTGTCATAAGTAAAGTTGTTAAACTTTAAAAAGCCTGGTCTGAAGTTATTATAAAGGGGTGCATGGTGGCACACAGTGTATTGAAGAACAGGGCCTGTAAGTATATAGGGGGGTTAGGAGGAATGTATGGAAGGTCATCACAAAGGGTTACCTCAGCAAATGAGTTGGAGGGAGGAATGTAGTTACTATGGGTAATCATGAATTAATAGGAGTGTAATAACAACCAGACAGCAGAGAGTGGTACCATGCATGGGTGATGGGTTCTTCGGTAGTAAGGGGGTCGGTACTCTTCTCTCCTTCCTAGCAGTTGGTTCCCCAAAAGCAATTGGGGCTAAACCCAAGTGTCATGTACCTGGTCAGTGAGCCCGATGTGTAGAAGAGAGCCTCTCGTACCACAGCGGCTTGTAGGTTACTGGTAGTGAGACAGCAGCCACAGAAGCACAGTGACATAGGAGTGTCTGAGATCAGTCTCAGTGTCCCCGGTGCACCTCTAATGATATGGAGAATATCAGAATGTCATCTAGATAAACGATGACAAAAATATCCTTGTTCCTTAGGTTGTAGTGGGATGTGCTGCTGAACTGCAAAGAACAGGTCGATGAAGCAACTGCAAGGCTCTTGAGCCAATAATTGTGGTCACTGACAGGGTTCTTTCTGGGAACTGGAGTAAAATAGGCAGAGCTATGTGAGCAGAGCGGGCATGCATGTTGGGGTGTTTAATTGAAGAAAGTGAAAGACACTTATGTAGCTTAGCAGGGCAGGTGCGTACGTAGTGACTGGCTTCCCCACAATAGAGACAGAGATTGTTCAGACATCGACGTTGGTGTTCCTCCAGTGTCATTGACGGTGCAATTGCATCGGTTCAGGTGCCTCTAGAGCAGATGGAGCAGAGTTTCCAAACACAGGGTTAGAAGGAACGGGTGCCTTGGGCAACATCCATACTGGTCTGAACTGTTAAAGTGGATGTATTTTTTTTTTATGTCACAATGTAGAGTATAAGATTTCCTATCATCTGTGCCCAGTCTTGCCACACAGAGTTAATCCAGCGCTGAGTAATCCTTTTTTTAATGTTCAGTGCAAATTAACAGGATTCCAGATAAAAACTTGCCAAATTATAAAGTCCGTTTCTCTGTTCTTGCTTTCAGTGACAGGTTATTTACATATCTAGCTTGGACATGTTTATCATATGCTATGTTATGTTTATAATAATATGAGGTGATCCAAAGTTCATTGTATATTAACAGGATGTGTTATGTGGGGAAGGGGTGGATTTCTCACTTTTTATACCTCACATTTTGATAAACATAACATAACATATGATAAACATGTCCAAGCTAGATATGTAAATAACCTGTCACTCAAAGCAAGAAGAGAGAAAACTGACATTTTATTTAGGCAGGTATTTATCTGGAATTCTGTTCAAGTATTCTATTCAGGCATCAGGGGTATTTGCGGGAGTATCAAGTACTCCTGCAAATACTCGGTATCGGCCCCGATACCGATACTGGTATCGGTATCAGGACAACCCTACTTTAAAACATTGTATCTGTCATAACTCCTTTGAATTGTAACTTTAAAACATTATATCTGTTTCTTCATTTAGGGATAATATCAGTATTGTAACATATACCCATACATACATATTCATATATATCTTATATAGATCAAGCAATAAAAGGAAATAAAACAAATAAACTATATAATGAAGGAAAGGCAACATTTGAGTGGTTCTATTCATAACACAAAATAGGAATTTTAGTACTTCCATCACACCGCGTACACACGACTGTTTTTCAGGTTCTAAAAAATGAAGTTTTTTTAATGTCATTAAAAACGATTGTGTGTGGGCTTCAGAGCATTTTTCGGGTTCTAAAAAAATAGCCAATTTTTTTTTCTCGAACAGGCCCTATTTTTTCACAACGTTTTTAACGTTGTCGTTTTTAAGGTTGTAACAAATGGTCGTGTGTGGGCTTTAACAATGTGAAAAAACACGCATTCTCAGAAGCAAGTTATGAGACGGGAGCGCTCGTTCTGGTAAAACTACCGTTCGTAATGGAGTAAGCACATTCATCATGCTGTAACAGACAGAAAAGCGCGAATCGTCTTTTACTAACACAGAATCAGCTAAAGCAGCCCCAAGGGTGGCGTCATTCGAATGGAACTTCCCCTTTATAGTGCCGTCGTACATGTTGTACGTCACCACGCTTTGCTAGAGCATTTTTTTTTAACGATCATGTGTAGGCATGGCCGTTTTAATGATCCGGTTGAAAAAAACGTTTTTTCTAGAGCCTGAAAAACTTCATTTTTTAGAACTCGAAAAACGGTCGTGTGTACGCGGCATAAAGCTGCTTTCACACTGATGCGCAGCAGTTTACCCACACCACAGGTGCAGCACAGTACACTTGTGGCTTTACTGCGGGTAAGCTGCACTTTGCCGTAGACTTCTATTATATCCTGCAGATGTAGTGAAAGTGCACCAAACCCTCAGGTAATAACAGAAGTCTATGGCTCAGTGCAGGTAATCTTCAGGTGGGCCACATGTGGCCCCCGGGCCGCTGGTTGGGCACCCCTGCTCTAATCCCTTTCCATGCTTTTCAAAATAAGAACAGTTTTGATGATACAGTGCCTTGAAAAAGAAATCGTACCCCTTGATATTTTCCACATTTTGTCATGTTACACCCAAAAACATAAATGTAATGTATTGGGATTTTATGTGATAAACCAACACAAAGTGGAACATGACTGTGAAGTGGAAGGAAAATGATAAATGGTTTTCATAATTTTTTACAAATAAATATCTGAAAAGTGTGGCGTGCATTTGTATTCAGCCCCCTTTTACTCCTAACTAAAATCTAGTGGAACCAATTGTCTTCAGAAGACACCTAATTAGTAAATAGAGTCCAACTGTGTGCAATTTATTCTCTGTATAAATACAGCTGTTCTGTGAAGCCCTCAGAGGTTTGTTAGAGAGGCTTAGTGAACAAACAGCATCATGGAGGCCAAGGAACACACCAGACAGATCAGGGATAAAGTTGTGGAGAATTTGAAAGCAGGGTTAGGCTATAAAAAAAAAATTCCAAGCTTTGAACATCTCACGGAGCACTGTTCAATCCATCATATGAATTTGCAAAGAGTATGGCACAACTGCAAACTTACCAAGACATGGCCGTCCATCTAAACTGACAGGTCGGGCAAGGAGAGCATTAATCAAAGAAGCAGCCAAGAGGCCCATGGTAACTCTGGAGGAGCTGCAAAGATCAACAGCTCAGGTGGGAGAATCTGTCCACAGGACAACTATTAGTTGTGCACTGCACAAATCTGGACTTTATGGAAGAATGGCAAGAAGAAAGCCATTGTTGAAAGAAAGCCATAAGAAGTCCCATTTGCAGTTTGCGAAAAACCGAGTGGGGGTTACAGCAAACATGAGGAAGAAGGTGCTCTGGTAAGATGAGACCAAAATTAAACTTTTTGGCCTTAAAGCAAAACGCTATGTGTGGCAGAAAACTACACTGCACATCACCCTGGAGGTTCGGGGCGGAGGTTCACCTTCCAGTAGGACAACAAATCTAAATATACAGCCAGAGCTACAATGGAATGGTTTAGAATCAAAGCATATTGATGTGTTAGAATTGCCCAGTCAAAGTCCAGACTTAAATCCAATTAAGAATTTGTGGCAAGACTTGAAATGTGCAGTTCACAGACACTCTCCATCCAATCTGACAGAGCTTGAGCTATTTTGCAAAGAAGAATAGGCAACAATTTCACTCTCTAGATGTGCAAAGCTGGTAGAGACATCCCCAAAAAGACTTGCAGCTGTAATTGCAATGAAAGGTGGTTCTACTAAGTATTGATTTAGGGGGGCTGAATACAAATGCGCACTACACTTTTCACATATTTATTTGTAAACAATGTTGAAAACCATTTATAATTTTACTTCCACTTCACAATTATTTGCCACTTTGTGTTGGTCTATCACATAATTCGCCAATAAAATACATTTACGTTTTTGGCTGTAACATGACACAATGTAGGGCAGCCATTCTCAACCAGGGTTCCGTGGAACCCTAGGGTTCCTCCAGAGGTGGCTAGGGGTTCCTTGAGCTGTGGCTGATTTACCTCCTGTTTACCTCCTACATAGTTCTGAGCCAATTCCACTTGGAGGAGCCAGTGGTATTACACCAATGATCTTCCTAGTTCTCTGTAAGGAGGGCATTCTTACCACTACTGTAAAAAAAGGCATTCTTCTCACTGACCACCAAAGTAAGGGGTATAATCTTCCTACTGACCCTCCAATGAATGGGTTTTATCAGGGGTTCCCCGGGACCTGAAAATTATTTTTAGGGTTCCCCAGCGGTAAAAAGGTTGAGAAAGGCTGATGTAGGGGTAGGAAATATTTTTTCAAGGCACTCTACATACACTTTGATTATATCATAAACTTCTAGCTCATTAACCACTTACCCAGATCTCTGATACTGTATCCGTTTGCTCACAGGAATTGATTGACAGCAGCACAGCAGGAGCCAGTGGCTCCCGATGCTACCTCTGTGAGCAGAGAGAGAAGAGAGAGCCACTACAGACGGGCACAGCGCTGGATCGAGATAGGACTCAGGTAAGTATAAGAGGAGTGAGGGGCAATACAAACACATTTTTTACCGTAATGCAGGGAATGCATTTACCTCCCTGGCGGAATGATTTTTTCAGATTTTAGGTGCTAAAAGCGGTACCATTATTTGCAAGGAAATTGGGCGTTTTATACTGTAGGCCTGTAATTCTTAGGAATAACTCACTTAAATCTGACCAAACAAGAGTCTAGTAGGCATCCCGGGTATGACATAAAAAAAAAAAAAAAATATAAATTATAATATAATAAATAATTATAAATAATTATAACAAATAATAATATAATTATAATAAAAATTATTCAATAATGTAATCAACTCAAAATCACTGAAATGTGCTCAGTTGCAGAATTTTTGTTGTCATTACTTTTATTTTAAGACGAATTTCCACACAAATCGCTATCGCTCAATTCTGCAAGTGATTATAATTTATTATCGCTGTTTTCTAGCTGCTCTAAAACCATTTTTGACATAAAGGGACACTTCTGGTTGCTATGGACAATCTACAATTTGCAGGCAGAAAGAACAGTTTTTATTATACAAAAGAACATGTAGGGCACTGGGCAGACCACTAGGGACAAGGGGGGTGTGTATTTTTTACATACAGTACTGTAATCTATAAGATTACAGTATACTGTATGTAATGTGTTTGTTTACTTTTTTGAATATGGCGCCGTTCTCCGCCCCCGTGCGTCGTAACGTCGCAGGGAACGGAGATCGGCGGCACACAGAGGCACTGTGTGAATCAAGTGAGCACCCACTCGCTCACACAGCGTGGTGGCATCGCTGGATCCAGGGACAAGGAAAGTAAACCATGCTTCTGGATTCTGCGAGGCGAGCCCGAGTCTGACTTTTTTTTGTTTGAATTTCTCACTTACTGTTTCTCCTCAGTAAGCTTTCCACATCATTCGAGCGGTGGATAGTCATTTAGAACAGCTTACTGAACACCTTACTGAGGAGGCACAGGAAGTGAGAAATTCAGACAAAGAAAACAAAGAAAAAAACATTAGAAGGGAAATTGAAGGAAAAGGTAGGTGAACCAAAAATGCAATAGCTTAAAAAAACCTACCGTATTTATCGGCGTATAACACGCACAGGCGTATAACACACACCCTAACATTAAGAGGGAATTTTCAGGAAAAAAAAATCCACAGTCCCCTGCTTATAGGCGCAGTTTACCCTCTAATTTCAGGGTAAAAAGGTGAGTGTTATACGCCAATAAATACAGTATTTGGAAAATAAAAAACAAACTTTTACAACCCCTTTAAAGTAAAAAATGTCCAGGCTTTAGAACCACTTTAAATCAGAATCAGCATCACCACACCAAGATAACTGAGGGAAGACTGTGAGGCCTTGTACACACGAGGGAATAAATCCACTGAACATGGTCCGACGGACCATTTCAGCCGAAAAATCCGCTCGTGTGTAGGGGCAAACGGACCGTTTTGGCCGGATTCCTCCGGCGGAAAAATTTCAAAGCATGCTTTGGAATTTTTCCGCCGGATCCGTCAGATATGTCCCCTGGTTAGTATCCTGTGAATGGATCCGACGCATGCGCGCGGAAGTGTTTACTTCCTGGTGCGGTAACGTGGCGGTCACGTGGCGGCGTCAACGTCACCGCCGCGTCACCGCGCTGTCCTCCGGCGGGGAATTTGATCCGATGGTGTGTACAGTCATCGGATCAAAGCAATCCGTCGGACCGTTCCCATCGGATATATTACCTCGTGTGTACAAGGCCTGAGTGTAGGGAGCCTTGCACTAAGGCCACGTACACACGATCAGACCGGTCAGATTAATCTGGTCCGACGGACCGCTTTCATCAGACCAGGCTGAAGTGGTCTGATGGTCTGACCAGAACGCGGTGACGTAGAACACAACGACGTGCTGAAAAAACGAAGTTCAATGCTTCCAAGCATGCGTCAACTTAATTCTGAGCATGCGTGGGATTTTGGTCCGATGCTTTTGAGTACTAACCATCGAATCTGACCGACGGACAGGTGTCCGTCGGACAGATTTTAAAGCAAGTTTTAAAACTTTGGTCCGACGGACAACGGTCAGATGGGCCGTACACACCATCGAACTGGTCCGATGAAACTGGTCTGCAGACCAATTTCATCTGACCGGTTTGATCGTGTGTACGCGGCCTCAGTGTATTAATGCATTGATGTCATCAAGTCAGCACAGACCTTTGCGCCATCCACAACCGCCCACCATCAAGTACGACCCAGCATGCAGAAATTCTCTATAATTTTCATGTTTTAAATCACAAAAACAGATTAAGACAATCTACCGCCAATAGTTTGAACATTTATATGGCAGGGATCCTAGTAAGTAGCACTAATCCATTTGACTACTTTTGCAATTAAAAGTTGCAGAGATGAGTGTTTTGAAAATGCTGGAAAACTTCCAGAACTATTGATAAGAATATTTATATATTGTAAAACTATAATTATTTTTATCAATCAGAGCCAGTGAGAGCTGACAATGACATCCATATAGTAATGACTGTAAATCCCAATCCTTATGACAATGTGTTTTGAGCACTCTATATAAGATGACTTTGTACAATCACTTGATTTTAGCTCACGCCGCCTTTATGTCTTGGACACGGGAGTGATTTTGATTGCGGCGTGTTCGCAGCGGTTGGTACCAAATGAGCAGTTTTTACATAACTGAAACTTATCATCTTAATCACATTGACTATACAAAATAAGTGGAAGCTCTGATTGTGGATTCCTCTTTACACGACTAAATTGTCTTGTTTTCAATCACGTTCTATGGATTGTCAGCTATGCCCTTATACATTGTCTCTGAATTTGCACTGTACTGAATTTCTTTGTATGGCTTCAAGCTATAAAGATCAACTGCAGCCAACCATAGTGGCAAGTTAATTAAAAGTTAGCAGTCACTAAGCTCTTCATTATAAATGGGATATGGAAAACATTTCCCAGGAGGCACACAACAGGGTAATGTCTTCTATCAGATACCCATATCTGGCATATGATCTTACAAAACTGGAACCTAAGGGCTGCAGAAGACTAAAACATTTATTCGGTATGTTTATATCCTCCATTGGTAGATGAGTATTACATCTGTTTAGCTTGCCTGTGAGATATACAGCCATATACAGTCTTGTCTATACATGCATATCTTGCATGTGTTACACATGAATACATAGTACTACAAAATTACATACAGTATATTTCATATAGTTATAGTGTATCATATTATGGCAATTTATCATTATTATATAATTACATATATTACATACGGTATATTTAATATCATGTTAATACAATGTTTTATTATTATTATTATTATTATTTTCTTCCTTTTTTATAATTGCAAAATATTAATAATTATTACTATTATCATTAAAATAATAATTATTATCATTATAATTAATATTAAATAATTACATAGCATTACACATATTTAAAGTGACACTAAAGGCTCCTGTTTTTCCCCCTAAACGCCAAACCTAAAAAAGAGGTTTATATTTATCTGCTCTGTGCAATGAAATTGCACAGAGCGGACCCTCACCTCCTCTTCTGCCAGAGCTGTCCAATCCTCCTCTTCTCGATTTGCCCTCATAGCAAGTGGTGTGCTATAGGGGCACACATGCAGACATGGTCCTGAGCCGGGCTGCGTGTGTCCATAGACACACACAGCCTGGCTCAGCCAAGCCCCCCGTTCCCTCCTCACAGGCTTTGGCTGACAGAAGCAGAAGCTAATTGCTTCCAATGATCTCAGAGAGACAGGCACAGTGTTGGATCAAGAGGTAAATATTGAAAGGGGCGGGGGGCTTGGGTAGAACAGCACGTGGATGTTTTTTTTACCTTAACCACTTCAGCCCCGGAAGATTTTGCTGCTCAATGACAAGGCCATTTTTTGCGATACGGCACTGCATCTCTTTAACTGACAATTGCGCAAACATGCAACGCTGTACCCAAACTTCCTTGTTTTCCCCACAAATAGAGATTTTGTTTGGTGGTATTTGTTCACCTCTGCATTTTTTTTTTGCACTGTAAACAAAAGAAGAGTGACAATTTTGAAATAAAAACACAATGGGCCAGATTCATCAAGACTTACGCTGGCGTATCTCGAGATGCGCGTCGTAAGTGTAAATATGCGCCGTCGTATCTATGCGCCGTACCCACAAAACTAGGTAGGCGTATATTTACGCTGGACGCATTTAGCGCTCCCATTGATTTCATATTCAAATATGCAAATGAGGGAGATACGCCGATTTGCGAACGTACGTGCGACCGGCGCAGGCTACGCGCGGTGCGCGTAAGTCATACGTCTGGCGTAAAGTTATTCCAACAAATAGCTGGTTTATCTTTGGACCAGACGTGCACAGGTCAGCTGGAGAGGCATCAGGGGACTGTTTTCCCCTCATACTTCATTTTAATGTATTATAAAAGATACTGATCTAGCCCCTTTTGCTGACTAGTGACGGCTCTAGGACGGAGATCTAGGTGGATGTTTAGTGTCAATTTTACTATTGTGCCCTCAATGGATGTTACTACTATCTGTTACTTGGTTTTTAAGTGTGCAGACAGGATGTTCCTGTCTTATTGTTTCATTTCCCTTTTTGAAAATTCAATAAAAATATTGGAAAAGAAAAGATACTTTGTTGGGCGAAAGGGTGTAATCTGTGGCCACAGTGTTGAAAAGTAAAAGTTTTCAACCCCTATAGTGATTAGATCAATTTACTGTAATACTTGTGTATTTTATCAGTACAAGTGTGTGATTACAACAGTGAATGGATTAATAAATGATGGGGGTGCTAGTAGAAAAAAACTGTGGCAAACTGTGTACAACTAGGGATGGGCGAACGGTTTTGCCAGAGCAGGAAGTACTTTTGCGTCGGACGGGCGCATGTATGGACGTATTAATGCGCTCGGCGTAAGACGGTACACCGGCGTATCCCTGGAAGTTGGTCCGGCGTAGTTGTGAGCATGCGCACAGGGAAGCAATCATGCGTCGACGTCACTGCGCATGCTCCGTGGATTATACGCCGGGCGTAAGTCTCTGCGCCAGGCTCAGGCCATCATTTACATAAGGTCACACCCACTTCCACTTACGCCGGCTTGCGCCTTCACATTTAAGTTATGCCTGCGCAACGTTGTGAGCAAGTGCTTGGTAAATAGTGTACTTGCCTCACTAGTTTGCGTCGGCGGAGCGTATATGCGCTGCGCTACGCCGGCACAAATCTGAGCCTATCTACCTGAATCTGGCCCAATATCTTTTACTTTTTGCTATAATAAATATCCCAATGTAAAAAAATATATATATATTTTTTTTTTCCTAAGGTTTAGGCCGATATTTATTCTACATATCTTTGGAATAAAAAAAGGCAAACGCGTATATTGAGTGGTTTGGGCAAAAGTTAGTGGGCCAGATTCTTGTAAGAGATACGACGGCGTAGCTCCATATACTCCGTCATATCTCTGTTTTTCCACCTGGGTATCTATGCGACTCATTCTTAGAATCAGTTACGCATAGATTTGGCGTAGATCCGACTGGCGTAAGTCACTTACACCATCGGATCTAAGTTGCAATGTTACGCTTGGCCGCTAGGTGGCGTTCCCGTCGATTTCTGCGTCGAATATGCAAATGAGCCTGATACGCCGATTCCCGAATGTATTTGCGCGCCATCGTCATAGTTTACGTAGTTTACGTAACTCGTCGCAATCAGGGCTTTGCGTTAATTACGTTGACGTCAAAATCAATGTATTTGCAGCATACTATGAAGCATGCACAGTGGGCTACATTTACGGCCAGCGCATGCGCAGTTCGTTTGGCGCGGGGGCGCGCTTAATTTAAATACAGCACGCCCACCTCTTTCCTTCTTTGACTTTCGCAGCCTTACGCCAGCCCATTTACGATACGCCAACGCAAATTACGGAGCAAGTTCTTTGAGAATACAGCACTTGCCCGTAAAAGCTGCGGAGGCGTAGCGTAAATTGGATACGCTACGCTATGCCTAAAAAACGAATATCCACAAGAATCTGGCACATAGTGTCTACAAAAAAGGAGATAGATTTATGGCATTTTTATTATTCTTTTTTTTTACTAGTAATCACAGTGATTAGCGATTTTTAGCGGGACTGCGATTGGACACTTTTGACACATTTTTGGGACCAGTGACAATTGTACAGCGACCAGTGCTATAAAAATGCTGTATAAATGAACCCCATCCACTACTTAACTTTCAGGGCAGCTTAAAAAAAATTGCCATCCCATGGTAGCACCCCTGGCATGGAAAAAAATATTTGAATGAATGTCCCGCGGTTGCATTTTGAAAAGTTGGGAGGTATGCTAGTGGTCAAAAGGCAAACCGATATTCAGTTACGTCTGTTCGTCCAGGGGAGCCAACCTCCCGCAGTACAATTGCGGCGGCTGGTGGGGAAGGGGTTAATGCAGGTAATACACTTTGATTAAAAAAAATCCTCTGACTTTAGAACCACTTTTGACCACTTCCGGACCACCCCACATACATTTATTGTGGCAGGGCGGCTGGAGTTTGCAAAATCACGATGGATTGAGGAATCTATTCAAAAATCTATTTGTGTAAGGCTAGTTTTAGACTTGTGTTCAAGTAGTATTAGGCCCCTTTCACACTTATACGACTTTAAAGCCGTGCGATTTTGCAGCTGCGCTTTGGGATCAGTACAACTTCAACTTTGCCACAACTTTGGCATTAACCAATGAAAACATACATGGTGTGAGGCAATTCCTTTTCCTGCCACCGCAGTTGTCATTGCTGCTGCAGCAGTAGCAGTGCATGAGGAAGAAGAGGAGGAGAAGCGGCAGCAGAGAAGACGTGGATATTGGGTACATCCCATCATTGCCAATCGTGAAGATAGAGGTCAATTTTGGGTCCTCCATAATGAAGAATAAGAAGAATGCTCCTTACATTGGTGGTCAGTGGGAAGAATGTCCCTTACATTGGTGGTCAGTGAGAAGAATGCTCCTAACATTGGTGGTCAGTGGGAAAGGATGTCCCTTACATTGGTGGTCAGTGAGATGAATGCTCCTTACATTGGTGGTCAGCGGGAAGAATGCTACTTACATTGGTGGTCAGTGAGAAGAATGCTCCTTACATTGGTGGTCAGTGAGAAGAATGCTCCTTACATTGGTGGTCAGTGGGAAAGGATGTCCCTTACATTGGTGGTCAGTGAGAAGAATGCTCCTTACATTGGTGGTCAGCGGGAAGAATGCTACTTACATTGGTGGTCAGTGAGAAGAATGCTCCTTACATTGGTGGTCAGTGGGATGAATGGTTCTTACATTGGTGGTCAGTGAGAAGAATGCTACTAACATTGGTGATCAGTGGGAAGGATGTCCCTTACATTGGTGGTCAATGAGAAGAATGCTCCTTACATTGGTGGTCAGTGGGAAGAATGTCCCTTACATTGGTGGTCAGTGAGAAGAATGCTCCTAACATTGGTGGTCAGTGGGAAAGGATGTCCCTTACATTGGTGGTCAGTGAGATGAATGCTCCTTACATTGGTGGTCAGCGGGAAGAATGCTACTTACATTGGTGGTCAGTGAGAAGAATGCTCCTTACATTGGTGGTCAGTGGGATGAATGGTTCTTACATTGGTGGTCAGTGAGAAGAATGCTACTAACATTGGTGGTCAGTGGGAAGGATGTCCCTTACATTGGTGGTCAGTGAGAAGAATGCTTCTTACATTGGTGGTCAGTGGGAAGAATGTCCCCTTCATTGGTGGTCAGTGGGAAGAATGCCCCTTACATCGGTGGTCAGTGGGAAGAATGTCCCCTTCATCGGTGGTCAGTGGGAAGAATGTCCCTTTCATTAGTGATCAGAGAAGAATGCTTCTTGCATTGGTGGTCTGTGGGAAGAATGTTCCCTTCATTGGTGGTCAGTGGGATATTGTCTTTGTAGTTTATCTTGTCTTTGTAGTTTGGGTCACACAAATCATAAATAGCTGGGCGCTCACGGATAAATCTAATGATATTATCGAGGAAGTCTCTTTTTTTTACCTGTTTGTTTGGAGCACATTGTTCCTGAGGGAATAACCTGGAAGTGAATGTGTGGTGGAAAAATGTGCTTGAGAGGGGCAGCTATGCTGAAAGGATTGGGTGGGACAAGGGTTAAAAAGCTGCTTGTGCTTACAAATTTGTACTGAAATCGTGTGTATATTATTCAGGTACGATTTGCATGCTACTTGAGTGTTTAACATTGAGGTCTATGGACATCAACTCGCATGGAAGTTGGACCAAAGTAGTGCAGGGACTACTTTGAAGTCGGCACTACTTAACCACTTAAGACCCGGACCTTTAGGCAGCTAAAGGACCCAGCCAGGTTTTGAGATTCGGCACTGTGTCGATCTAACAGACAATTGCGCAATCGTGCGACGTGGCTACCAAGCAAAATTGGCATTATGCTGGACACTTTGGACAATTTTGATATAATTTTATAACTTTTTTCATTTTTTGGGACCATTGTCATTTTCACAGCAAAAAATGCATTTAAAGCGGAGTTCCACCCTTAACCACTTAAGACCCGGACCAAAATGCAGGTAAAGGACCTTGCCCCTTTTTGCGATTCGGCACTGCGTCGTTTTAACTGACAATTGCGCGGTCGTGCGACGTGGCTCCCAAACAAAATTGGCGTCCTTTTTTCCCCACAAATAGAGCTTTCTTTTGGTGGTATTTGATCACCTCTGCAGTTTTTATTTTTTTGCGCTATAAACAAAAATAGAGTGACAATTTAAAAAAAAATGCAATATTTTTTACTTTTTGCTATAATAAATATCCCCCAAAAATATATAAAAAAACATTTTTTTTACTCAGTTTAGGCCGATACGTATTCTTCTACGTATTTTTGGTAAAAAAAATCGCAATAAGCGTTTATCGGTTGGTTTTCGCAAAATTTATAGCGTTTACAAAATAAGGGATAGTTTTCTTGCATTTTTATTAATTATTTTTTTTTTACTACTAATAGCGACGATCAGCGATTTTTTTCGTGACTGCGACAATATGGCGGACACTTCGGACAATTTTGACACATTTTTGGGACAATTGTCATTTTCACAGCAAAAAATGCATTTAAATTCCATTGTTTACTGTGGAAATGACAGTTGCAGTTTGGGAGTTAACCACAGGTGGCGCTGTAGGGGATGTGTGACCTAATGTGTGTGTTTACAACTGTAGGGGGGTGTGGCTGTAGGTGTGACGTCATCGATCGCGTCCCCCTATTACAGGGATGACGCGATCGATGCTACGGCCACAGAGAAGCACGGGGAAGCCGTGTGTACACACGGCTCTCCCCGTTCTTCCGCTCCAGGGACGGATCGCCGCACTCCATCGGCGATCGGGTCCGCGAATCCCGCGGTCCCGGTCCTGGAGCTTCGGCGCCAGTATGCTGTTTTTTTTTTTTTTAATTCATGTACTTACTTTATAATAGATCATTTAATTTCGGGCGCACCGCAGAATGTCGCCGCTATAAGGCGTCACGCCTTCCGGAAACAGCCGATTAGCGTTCGGCTCTTCTCGGCGCCTGCGCACAGACCCAGAAGCTGACTGCGCAGGCGCCGTATATAGCCACGTCACAACCTCCGAAAAAAGCCGAACTAGGACCGGCTATTTACGGCGCCTGCGCAGTCAGCTTCTGGGTCTGTGCGCAGGCGCCGAGAAGAGCCGAACGCTAATCGGCTGTTTCCGGAAGGCGTGACGCCTTATAGCGGCGACATACCGTGGTGCGCCCGAAATTAAATGATCTATTATAAAGTAAGTACATGGATTAAAAAAAAAAAAACAGCATACTGGCGCTAACGCCAGTATGCTGGATGGGATGAAACAAAGTGGTTTTAAGGGTGGAACTCCGCTTTAAAATGCATTGTTTATTGTGAAAATGACAATTGCAGTTTGGGAGTTAACCACAAGGGGGCGCTGAAGGGGTTATGTGTGACCTAATGTGTGTTTACAACTGTAGGGGGGTGTGGCTGTAGGTGTGATGTCATCTATTGTGTATCCCTATAACAGGGATCACGCGATCGATGACGCCGCCACAGTGAAGAACAGGGAACAGTGTTTACACACGGCTCTCCCCGTTCTTCAGCTCTGGGGACTGATCGCGGGACTCCAGCGTCGATCAGGTCCGCGGGTCCCACGTTCCCGGTCACGGAGCTTCGGACCGGGTCACGGGAGCGTGCCCGCGACCCACGGCTGGGCACTAGCACAGGACGTACCTGTACATGCATGTGCCCAGCCGTGCCATTCTGTCGACGTAAATGTGCAGGAGGCGGTCCTTAATTGGTTAAAGTCATGCCAGTATGAATGGTGTTCATTGAAAATCATGGAGAATGACTTGTCATACAATTTTGCAGTACAAAATCGTGAGACAAGTCGTATAAGTGTGAAAGGGGACTTTTTTTTTTTGGTTTTCTAAATGTTATACTTATCTGCTCTATGCGTGCATAAGACTCTCTCTCCTCATTGGCTCACTGGCTGTGATTGACAGCAGTAAGAGCCAATGGAAGGTTTCCCCCCCAATTCTTATTCAAGAGACAACCCAACATTTGGGATTTTCTTTCACTTTCACTCTCAGTGATAACAGTAAACAGGACAAATAGAGACACGAACCTCCCCAAGGGGGCACAGACATCAATTAAAACTGACAGATATTTAAATCCATTTTCACCATAAGACCCCTTTCACACTGGGGCCGTGGCCATGTTAGCGCTAAAGCGCCACTCGTTTTTTGCCTTCCTCTAAATCAACTGTGGGTATAGAATTGGGTATATGGGATTGTATGATATATATACAGTGCAGAAAATAAGTATTTGAACACCCTGCTACTTTGCAAATTCTCCCACTTGGAAATCATGGAGGGGTCTGAAATTGTCATCGTAGGTGCATGTCCACTGTGAGAGACATAATCCAAAAAAAAAATTCCAGAAATCACAATTTATGAATTTTTAACTATTTATTTGTATGATACAGCTGCAAAGAAGTATTTGAACACCTGTCTATCAGCTAGAATTCTGACCCTCAAAGACCTGTTAGTCTGCCTTTAAAATGTCCACCTCCACTCCATTTATTATCCTAAATTAGATGCACCTGTTTGAGGTCATTAGCTGCATAAAGACACCTGTCCACCCCATACAATCAGTAAGAATCCAACTACTAACATGGCCAAGACCAAAGAGCTGTCCAAAGACACTAGACACAAAATTGTACACCTCCACAAGGCTGGAAAGGGCTACGGGGAAATTGCCAAGCAGCTTGGTGAAAAAAGGTCCACTGTTGGAGCAATCATTAGAAAATGGAAGAAGCTAAACATGACTGTCAATCTCCCTCGGACTGGGGCTCCATGCAAAATCTCACCTCGTGGGGTCTCAATGATCCTAAGAAAGGTGAGAAATAAGCCCAGGATTACACGGGAGGAGCTGGTCAATGACCTGAAAAGAGCTGGGACCACCGTTTCCAAGGTTACTGTTGGTAATACACTAAGACGTCATGGTTTGAAATCATGCATGGCACGAAAGGTTCCCCTGCTTAAACCAGCACATGTCAAGGCCCGTCTTAAGTTTGCCAATGACCATTTGGATGATCCAGAGGAGTCACGGGAGAAAGTCATGTGGTCAGATGAGACCAAAATAGAACTTTTTGGTCATAATTCCACTAACCGTATTTGGAGGAAGAAGAATGATGAGTACCATCCCAAGAACACCATCCCTACTGTGAAGCATGGGGGTGGTAGCATCATGCTTTGGGGGTGTTTTTCTGCACATGGGACAGGGCGACTGCACTGTATTAAGGAGAGGATGACCGGGGCCATGTATTGCGAGATTTTGGGCAACAACCTCCTTCCCTCAGTTAGAGCTTTGAAGATGGGTCGAGGCTGGGTCTTCCAACATGACAATGACCCGAAGCACACAGCCAGGATAACCAAGGAGTGGCTCTGTAAGAAGCATATCAAGGTTCTGGCGTGGCCTAGCCGGTCTCCAGACCTAAACCCAATAGAGAATCTTTGGAGGGAGCTCAAACTCCGTGTTTCTCAGCGACAGCCCAGAAACCTGACTGATCTAGAGAAGATCTGTGTGGAGGAGTGGGCCAAAATCCCTCCTCCAGTGTGTGCAAACCTGGTGAAAAACTACAAGAAACGTTTGACCTCTGTAATTGCAAACAAAGGCTACTGTACCAAATATTAACATTGATTTTCTCAGGTGTTCAAATACTTCTTTGCAGCTGTATCATACAAATAAATAGTTAAAAAAATCATACATTGTGATTTCTGGAATTTTTTTTTTTTGATTATGTCTCTCACAGTGGACATGCACCTACGATGACAATTTCAGACCCCTCCATGATTTCCAAGTGGGAGAACTTGCAAAATAGCAGGGTGTTCAAATACTTATTTTCTGCACTGTATATTTTTTTTTATGGTTAAACTGGATGGTCTTTTTTCAACCTGACTAACTATGTAACTATACAACTATGTTTTACCAGCACTTTACCACTGTTTAAGTGCCACTTTTTGGCCACTAGAGGGGTGCTTTTAACCCCAAAATAGGGGTTAAAAACTCCAGTTTTGCAGTGCTTTCAAAGCACTTTTCATTCCAATGGTCAGTAGGGTTGCCACCTGTTCGGGATTTACCCAGACAGTTTGGGTTTCAGACTGTCTGAGACCCGGACACATTATTCAGACTGGACTAAGTCTCCCCCCTCCCCCTTCTCTCTCCTGCTCTACACTAAGGTAAATGAGGGGTCTCAGGGCGCTCATTAAATCAGAGCTTCCCTTTACACCAGAGGCCACAGTGTTCCCCCTTACATCAGAGTCCTCTCTGTACATCAGAATTCTCAGCGTTCCACCTTAGATCAGGGTTCCCAGAGCATCCCTTATGTTAGAGTCCCCAGAGTTCTCCCTTACATCAGAGTCTGCAGAGTCCCCCCTTACAGTGAAAGGGAACTCTGCAGGTTCAGATGTAAAAGGGGAACTCTGTGGACTCTGATGTAAAGGGGGAACTCTGTGGACTCTGGTGTAAAGAGGGAACTCTGTGGACTCTGATGTATAGAGGGAACTCTGTGTACTCTGATGTAAAGGCGGACTCTTGTGATTAACTTCATATGATTAGAAATTAGGGTTGTCCCGATACCGATACTAGTATCGGTATCGGGTCCGATACCGAGTATTTGCGGGAGTGCTTGTACTCCCGCAAATACCGCCGATGCCTAATCCGGATACTTTTTTTTTTTTTTTTTTCGGAGTGGGGGCGGAATGGGGGCGGAGAGAGGGCAGAGAGTGGGCGGAAAGGGGGCGGGAACCGATCGCAGAGGAGACTGAGGGGGCAGCGAGGAAGGCGGACTGGAGGCGGAGAGGAGGCGGAGAGGAAGCGAAGAAGAAAGCGGAGAGCAGAGCAGTCCCCAGGTATGTATAAAATCACACTGGATCATTGGAGAGCTGCTTCTGCTGCCGCTGCCGCTGCCGCCGCCGTCTAGCTGTTCGGCGCTTAAGCCAGGGAACATAACAGCTTTCATTTGAATAGCTGCTGTTCCCTGCCGCGCGTCGTCATGCCCCCCCCCCCTTGTCGGGCGCTTTTCCCAGGATTGGACAGGTGATCTGTCTATCAAAGTGCCCGGACAAGGGGGAGGGGCCATGACGACGCGCGGCAGGGAACAGCAGCTATTCAAATGAAAGCTGTTATGTTCTGCTGAGCGCCGAACAACTAGACGGCGGGGGAGACATAACTGCATATGATGGGGGAGACATGGCTTCATATGGGGGGCAGACATGACTGCATATGAGGGGGGAATTATGGCTGCATTTGGGGGGAGACATGGCTGCATATGGGGGGGGACTGCATATGAGGGGGAGACATGGCTTCATATGGGGGGCAGACATGACTGCATATGAGGGGGGAGTTATGGCTGCATTTGGGGGGGAGACATGGCTGCATATGGGGGGGAGTCATGACTGCATATGGGGGGGAGTCATGACTGCATATGAGGGGGAGACATGGCTTCATATGGGGGGGGAGACATGACTGCATATGAGGGGGGAGTTATGGCTGCATTTGGGGGGAGACATGGCTGCATATGGGGGGGACACAAGGCTGCATTTGGGGCGCATTGCTGCATTTAAAAAAAAGTATCGGTATTCGGAATCGGCGAGTACATAAAAAAAAGTATCGGTACTTGTACTCGGTCCTAAAAAAGAGGCATCGGGACAACCCTATTAGAAATGTTATTTAATAGCAACATCTATGCATAGTTTCTCTATGCATACTATGAAAAAAAAAATGCTGTGTGACGCTGAAGTGTTCGGGTTTGAGGTGAAGAAAAGATGGCAACCCTTATGGGCAGGGCATTTTGGGAGTGCTGTATACAGAGCTCCCAATATTCCCCAAAGATGCTGCTTGCAGGACTTTTTTTCACGTCCCGCAAGCACCGACCCAATGTGAAAAGTCACACTGAAATTAATAGGAGGCGGTTTTCAGGTGCTTAGCAGAGACTATTTCTAGCGCTAAAGTGCCTGAAAACCGCTTCAGTGTGAAAGAGGTTTAAAGTTTTGCCTTTACTTAGGCCCCTTTCACACTGGGGCGGGAGGCGCGGTGCCGGTATAGCGCCACTAAAAATAGCGGCGCTATCCTGTCAGAATTGCCGGGGGATTCGGCCGCTAGCGGTGCGGTATTAACCCCCGCTAGCGGCCGATAAAGGGTTAATACCGCCCGCAATGCGCCTCTGCGGAGGCGCATTGCGGGCGGTATTGCCGCGATTTCCCATTCTTTTAAATGTGAAGGAGCGGTATACACGTCGCTCCTCTCACCGCTCCAAAGATGCTGCTGACAGGAGATTTTTTTCTCTTCCGCCAGCGCATCGCCTCAGTGTGAAAGCCCTCAGGGTTTCACATTGAGTAGGCAGTGAAGCAGTTTTTCAGGCGGTATAGCAGCGCTATTTTTAGCGCTGTACCACCTAAAAAACTCCTCAGTGTGAAAGGGGTCTTATACTTTAGTACAGGAGAGGTAAAATGGTCACTATTCATCACGACTAAACAGGAAGTAGAGCCTGCATATGTAATAGACAAATATGTCTGCATCCAATGTAAATATATACAGTAGTTACAACCAGCACAAAGAAACAATCTTTTTTTTAAGATTAATATTTACATTAAAGAATCCTGTGCTAAAAAAAAACATATAGGCAGTCATTGCGTCAACTAGCATTTTCAGAAGCAATATAAGCCCACAGATTTCTCTTGGTATAGGTTTCCATTAAGTCAATCACAATCAAACATTTATCTAAAACATAAAAATAATTCTGTATAAATAATACAAGTTAATCAGTTAAAAAAAAAAAAAAACATAACAGGTTTTTGGCTTTCATTGTGGACCTACACTGGGAAACAGGGGCATGTTATAGACAGCAGCTCCAGTTTCGTACAGGTGTTAGGTTCACACTTGTACATCTGAATTCTCATGCATTTAATGCGCTCCCATTGAAATCTATGGGGTCAAAAACATGCAAAAATAAAGCACCTGCCCTGATTCTAGGTTGCACACATAAGAAATGCAAAGGTGCGAACAGTCCCCATAGTCAATGCCGGTCAACCTCATTTCGTGCAATGGGGGTTATTTACTAAAAGCAAATACACTTTGCACTACAAGTGCAAACTATGGCCAGATTCTTGTAAGAGATACGACGGCGTAGCTCCATATACGCCGTCGTATCTCTGTTTTTCCGCCTGGGTATCTATGCGACTGATTCTTAGAATCAGTTACGCATAGATTTGGCGTAGATCCGACTGGCGTAAGTCACTTACACCGTCGGATCTAAGTTGCAATGTTACGCTTGGCCACTAGGTGGCGTTCCTGTCGATTTCTGCGTCGAATAATCAAATGAGCCTGATACGCCGATTCCCGAACGTATTTGCGTGCCGTCGTCGTAGTTTACATAGTTTGCGTTAGTGTAAGGTTACCCCTGCTATATGAGGGTAACCTTGCGTAGGTCCGGCATACGCCATGTTAAGTATGGACGTCGGGACAGCGTCGTGTTTTTCTGTCGTTTAAGTCGTTTACGTAACTCGTCGCGAATAGGGCTTTGCGTTAATTACGTTGACGTCAAAATCAATGTATTTGTGGCGTACTATGGAGCATGCGCAGCGGGCTACGTTTACGGCCGGTGCATTCACAGTTCCTTCGGCGCGGGGCCGCACTTAATTTAAATACAGCACGCCCACCTCCTTCCTACTTTGAATTACGCTAGGGTGACCAGACATCCCCAGTTTCAGGGGACAGTCCCCTGATTGAGGACACTGTCCCCGGACCAAGTCTTTCCCTGGTTTTGTCCCCAGATTGGATTTAATAGGGGGCAGGGGCAATTTCAAAGACAATCAGTGCAGAATTAAAATAAAAAAATTACTGTGCCTACTAGCATAGGGGGTGTATTTTTTCCATTATCTGTGCCCCTTTCTGATGACTATGTGCTGGTTGGGGCGGAGGGAATTTTTCTTCAGTTTCGGGCGCATGCCCATTCAGCTCCGCTCGAATGTTCTTCTGCCTTGGCTCCTGGCCAGCCTCCTGCCTATCTCCTTGCCTTCCCTGGCAGAGTGATCTTCCTCCGCTCCCCATCCAGTACTAGCCGGGGCCCGGAGAGTGAGACTTGAGAGGCTGTGAGGCGGGCGGCGACGGGCAGAGAGTCGCTGATTGTTGCCATTACTAGTAAAGAAAAAATATGTCCCCGGATTTCATTTTAAAAATCTGGTCACCTTAAATTACGCGGCCTTACGCCGGCTCATTTACAGAACATTAAATTATGGAACAAGTGCTTTGAGAATACAGCACTTGCCTGTAAAAGCTGCGGAGGCGTAGCGTAAATGGGATATGCCAAAAAAACTGAGAAGTACGAGAATCTGGCCCTATAAGTGCAAAGTGTACTTGAAATTGCACTGAAAGTGCACTTGGAAGTGAAGTCGCTGTAGATCCGAGGGTGGCATGCAAGGAAAATAAAAAACAGCATTTTAGCTTGCACATGATTGGGTGATAAAATCAGCAGAGCTTCCCCTCATTTCAGATCTCCCCCTCAGATTTACAGCGACTGCACTTCCAAGTGCACAATCAATGCAATTTCAAGTGTACTTTGCACTTGTAGTACAAAGTGGATTTGCCTTTCATAAATAACCCCCATAGTCACGCTTTGGCCAATGCATGGCAAATTGAACAGGGGCTAGGTCTGTCTTCACAGCTGTGCTTTTTGGTAATAAGCGGTATAACGTCCCTTTTGCTGCAACGCACATTACTTTGTAATTTTCAAAACTAACATTCATTTTTAGACTGGCAGGTGCATTTTTTTTATTTGTTAACGTGTGCTGCCACCTTAATGCACGAATATGCAAGCATTAATGCACGCTCAAGTATGCAAGGGCCCTTTAAGCTGGAGTAAGGATATGTGGCACTACAAGTCCCAGCAGTGACTGCTAAAGCTCCCTGCGCACTGTAAAGCCCCAATTGAGTTTTCCCCACAGTTGCTGAGAGTCAGTACATACCTTTGTCAGGGCGAGTTGCATTGTGTGGATAGTCCTCCAGACAGCTGATGATAGTTCCACTGTCTGTGACCTCACATAGAATCCCATTGTAACCTGTGTCATTGTCCCCTCGCAGATCATACACCGTTTCCATGATTCACAGGCTAATCCCAGTGCTTTGTGTGCTGGAAAGAAAGCTTTCTATTCTCTTGCCATGCCTCCTGGAGGAAGATGCTGGATCAGCTGTAGGAATTCCTGATAGAGAAGTGTGTGCACTCAGTGCATTGTCTGCACCCTCTCCAGTCTTTGCACTCTACATACAGCATGCCTCTGGCAATGAGGTGGGCAGCCTGTGCAGCTCATAGACTGTGATAGTAGAACTCATATTGTGTACACTGTCCCACCCTCTGATATTATTGGCCACGACCAGCTCATACAACTTGTTACCAGCAGACGGTGGGAGACCCGTGCTTCGAGTAGCACACCTCTACATATTCTTTTGATACTGCTCTTTATATTTAGTATTGACCAGCTGTGGCTTTTTCAAGACGCAGTTCCAGATGTTGCTGTTTCCCAGGAATTTTCGATGCTAACGTTAGCCTGACAAATTTAAATCATTTGACCTTTTTCATACTTACCGTCAGTATTTTAAGGGCAGGTGTAGATGTTGTCCTTTACGTTTAATAGCAGCATGCCTCAACCGCATGCATTTAAAGCGAGGAAAAGGCTGCGCTTGACCTGTTTTGCCTGCAATACAAATGCATCTCAGTAGTACCTGCTGTGTCCAAAGGAATATAATACAAAACATGTCATATACTGGCCCAGAAAGGTCTTTAGGTTCATTGGGGATCTACCTAAGATATGTGTAAAACACAATAAAAAAAACCCCAAAAGGATACCTGCCGTGAGAGATGTACTGTCCCTGATTTTGAGGGACTGCCCCTGTTTTGGAACAAAGTACCCCTGTCACTCTTACTCCTCATTTGTCCCTCATTTTGGTCTGGTCTATATAGTTGTATATAAAATGCACAATTTATGTTGTTAAATTGTGTTTCCCAGTGCTAAACCTTTCATCCAATTTCTAAATTGCTGCATTTGTAAATTTGAAAAGCCAGTATAAAGGAATAGTAGTGATAAAAAAAAAAAAAGCACTTGTGAATGAATGAAAACCTATATAGCGCAGCACATGCAAACTGCCTCTGGGCGCTTGTTGTTCCTGTCTCCTTTGATATCAAAAGAGATGAGTCTTTCTCCTGAATGCTAAGTGGTTCTCCTCCAGCCGAATGCTAGTTGGTAAAGCGTTCCATAGTCTGGGACCTTGGACCGCGAATCTCCTTTCTCCTTTTTTCTCCTTTGGACTTGTATTTGGCTTTCGGTATCTGGAGGAGATTTTGATGGGTGGATCACAGAACGCGATTGGGATTATGAGCTTTTATTTTTTCGCATAAATAATGGGGAGCATTCCCATGGATACATCTATGCGTTAGACAGAGTGCTTTAAAAGTGATTCTGTCTTTTACTGGTAACCAGTGAAGGGTTCTCAGTGAAGCTTAGATTGATTCCCAAGGTTTTTTCCCAGTCACAAGTCTAGCGGCCGTATTTTGAACGACTTGTAGACGAGCGATTTGGTACTTGGGGAGTCCGAGGTAAAGGGCATTTGCATAGTCCAATCTTGAGTTTACAATTGCTCCTACCACGACCGCTATGTCTTCCTTGGGAATAAAAGGAGTAAGTCTGCGTAGTAGGCGCAGCAGATGTGGAGATCCGCTGACTACTGATCCTTTTTGTGCGTCCATTGTCATGTAGGAGTCGAAGGTGACCCCAAGACTTTTGACTTTGGCGCTAGGGGTGATGATTTTGCCCAGAATGGGCAGGGGGATCCAAGTTGTTGTAGGTTGATTCATGCGCTTCGCGTAAAACAGGAGAAGTTCTGTTTTCGCTCTGTTGAGTTTAAGATAACTCTTTGTCATCCAGTCCTCTATCAAAGAGAGGCATGTCTCTAGATTGAGGTGGTGATCCTTTTTATTGCAAATGCGGAAATACAGTTGTGTGTCGTCTGCATATGAGTGGTAAAGCAGTTTTTGGCTGCTAATAATCTCAAAAAGAGGGCGAAGATAGATGTTGAAAAACACCGGCGACAGGGGGGATCCTTGAGGGACTCTGCAAGATAATGTGCGTTTCTCAGAAGTGAAAGGTCCTAACTTCACTATTTGCGATCCGTTTTCCAAAAAAGAGGAGAACCAAGATAAATCGCCTTCTGCGACTCTGGCTACTTCAGCTAGCCGAGTCAATAAAAGCTTGTGGTCTACAGTGTCAAAGGCTGCGCTTAGGTCCAACAGAACCAGAAGACAAGATTCTCCTTCGTCTGCAGCCTCAAGAGCGTCGTCCTATATTTTGAGCAATGCGGTTTCCGTCCTGTGTCCAGGCCGGAATCCCGATTAAAATGGATCAAGTAGGTTGTGGGTATCTAGATGCTGTTGCAGCTGTTGTACCACTACTTTTTACATTACCTTTGAGAGTACATTTAGGCCTGTTATTGGACGACGGTGGAGTGGGTCCTTGGGGTCCAGGTTGGGTTTCTTCAAGATGGGTCGAATTATACCCTCCTTCAACTGGGAGGGCACTATGCCTTCCCTAAAAGATTGGTTGATAAGCTGCGTGATAGGAGGTGCCAGGATGTCGGCGCATTCCTTCAGCAGTTTAGTGGGGATGATATCATTCGGCGCGGTGCTGTTACGTAGACATGTGCACAGAAATTTTTTTCGTTTTTTTTTGTTCCGTTTCGTATGGTCCCGTCTGTTCGTTTCCGTTCGTTTGTCGTACGACGTGATTTTTTCGTATTCCGATCGTTTCGTATTTCTGTTACCGTTTTATTTTCGTACATGCGGGATGATTCGTTATTCTGTTTAATTCATGTTCGTTTCTTGTTAGACAATAATTATCGTGAATTTTCGTCAATTTGCATTCTGTGTATCTTGAATGCTTTTCTTTTGTTAGTGTCAGTTGTATGTTCATTGTTCAATGACATCTATAACAAAAGAATTTCATTATGTATATTGAATGAATTCCTTTTTCTGTTTTCAGTGTATTCAAAATACTGAAGGCAAATTTTTTGTTATAGGTGTCATATCAACATACGAAAATAACAAAAGAAACGGGTTCAAATGCAAATCTTTTGTTTATGTTTTTTTTAATGGCCAGAGAGTTAGGCTGGCCATACATGATACAATTTTCTGTGCAATTTTCTTTAGATTTACCTTCAACTATGTAGTGCAAGGGCCTGCCTGATTGCATACAATTGAAAGTGTTGGTTAGTTTGACCTCATATATGGTTTTTGGTAAATCTAAAAGAAAATTGTACAAGAAAATTGAACATGTATGGCCAGCCTCAGTGACTGAAAGCAGCTTCTCTTTTGTGCAGAATAGTGAGTACACTTGTACAGTAAAGCCTAATAAACTTTTCTGTGGATTTTCATCTGAAGGGAGATCAGTTGGCCAGACTTCTGAACCCAAAAACGAACACATTTTCTGAGAACGATCGGAAAATGATCGTTTTTATGTTTGTTGTTAAAATAGTCTGACCAAGTGTATGGGGCTTAACAATAGTGTTAAGCCCCATACACTTGGTCAGACTATTTTAACAACAAACATAAAAACGATAGTTTTCCGATCGTTCTCAGAAAATTTGTTCGTTTTTAAACTGCATCAGAAAACCATTTTTGGGTTCAAAAGTCTGGCCAACTGATCTCCCTTCAGATGAAAATCCACAGAAAAGTTTATTAGGCTTTACTGTACAAGTGTACTCACTATTCTGCACAAAAGAGAAGCTGCTTTCAGTCACTGAGGCTGGCCATACATGTTCAATTTTCTTGTACAATTTTCTTTTAGATTTACCAAAAAACATATATGAGGTCAAACTAAACAACACTTTCAATTGTATGCAATCAGGCAGGCCCTTGCACTACATAGTTGAAGGTAAATCTAAAAAAAATTGCACAGAAAATAGTATCATGTATGGCCAGCCTAACTCTCTGGCCATTCAAAAAAAACATAAACAAAAGATTTGCATTTGAACCCGTTTCTTTTGTTATTTTCGTATGTTGATATGACACCTATAACAAAAAATGTGCCTTCAGTATTTTGAATACACAGAAAACAGAAAAAGGAATTCATTCAATATACATAATGAAATTCTTTTGTTATAGATGTCATTGAACAATGAACATACAACCGGAAACAAACACAAAACGGATTCAAACAAAATACACAATGCAAACCTCTTGATACAGATTTCATTTTCGTTATTATGCCATTTTCGTTTTGTCGTTTTTTCCCGTCGGATCGTTCGTTCGTATTTGCGGTCGTTCGTTATGCGGCTCATCCGTTATCCCGTCGTTTTCGTATTTTGGTGCTTTACCGTTTTCGTACGTACACATTATCCCGCGGGTACGAAAATGAACATTTTCGTACGAAAATAACATTCGTACGAACGGGAATGCACATATCTACTGTTACGCAAAGTACCGATGATATTTTTAGTGGCATGGATAGAGATAGGTTCCAGCGTGAACTTACCTGGTTGTGGTGAATTACTGCAGGTGTTGTGTAAAATGATTACGGGGAGGGTTGAGGGGGGAATTATTTTGCCGAATGCTTTGTCGGATTCCCTCGATTTTATTAATGAAGTAATCCGACAGTTCATTGCAAAATTCTTGTGTGTCCGAATTGGGGGCTTCAAGACATCCTGGATTCATGGTCTGAGTGACCAGCTTGAAGAATTCGCGTGGGCGATTAAGGGCGCTGTTGATAGCCTCAGAAAAATAGTTTTTCTTGGCTTTGAAGATTTCTTTGTGGTATTTTCTTGTTGTTGCTTTGTAGACGATGAGGTTCTCATCTGAAGAGCTTCTTTTCCAGGTGGCTTCCGCCCTTCTGCGCTCTTGCTTCAGTAACGCCAGTTGGTTGTTGAACCAGCTGGAGTTATTTTTCCGGATGCGGGTTTTGCGTTTTGGCGTTATTAAGTTGGCTGACTGTAATAGGGCTGTGTTTATGGTATCCAGTGTTTCTTCAGCCATTTGATGCGGCTGAATTGTATTTATTTTTTTCCTTAACGTGGTTTTGAAGAGTTCCGAGTGGAGCTTCTTCTGACATCTAGTCCAGTGTGTTGTCACTGGATTTGATTTTTTAGTTAAGGGTGGGAAATCGGAAATAATGAATTTAATTGCATGGTGATCTGTCCATGGCAATGGTTCATTTTCCAAGATTTTTTTTTCCAGATCTTGTCTAAAAATAAGATCGAGTGTGTGACCTGATGCATGTGTGGGCCCACATACTAGTTGTTGTAGCCCTAATCCTTCGAAGTGATCAATGCAGGCGTCGGCAATGGGGTCTTGCAGGGAGTTGGCCCAGAGGTTAAAGTCCCCTGCGATTTTGGGCCAGGTGGCCTAAAGCAGAGTAGAATCTGGACGGTCTCCTGGGAGTTTGTTTGTAGTTGCAGGGTAAGGGTTTCCATGAATGGAAGAGGGTTTTGAAGGACTGGTTTAGTGATCGCAAGATGAGTCTTATGGATCACCGCCAGTCCTCCTCCTCTTTGCCCTATCCTGTTTTCAGTTATGATACGATAGTTTTCTGGCACCAGTTCTCCTAGAATGGTGTTGCAGTCGGCTGTGAGCCAGCTCTCTGTAATAAAGAGGCAGTCTAAATCGTATTGTAGAATGAAATCATGGATTTCCAGTCAGTGTTTTACTGCCGATCTTGTGTTGATCAAAGCACATGATATATGCTTAGGCTGGGGTAAACGGCTGAGATTTTTGATAGTCGATCATCGATCAATTCTCAAAAGTCGCTCAGTTCTTAGGGCTTTTTTAGTGATGGCTGGTAGTATTGCGGCAAATTGCCTCAGATCCCCAATGGTTTCTGCAGAATATTGCAGATTAACTATAGTCGCCAAACACCAGGGGGAGGAGGGAGGGGAGGATTTCCAAGGATTAACTTAATCCTCGATCCTGGCTTGGTCCAGAGGAAGGCAAAAAAAAACCTGGCCGTGCTACGCCAATATGCTACGACAGGGAAAAAAAATTCCTTTCTGACCCCTTGAGAGGCGATCGGGCGAACCCTGGATCAAGTTCAAATGGTATTGAGAAAGGGGGAGTGGGGTTTGGGTGTTGCAAGATGGCCACCACTCTGGCTGCAAGAGCCAAGGTGGTGACCTCGAGGGGGGGGGGAATTGCCAACTGGTAGTTATTGAGTCAGGAGAGGGTGGTAAGTGACCCGATTACAAGGGGGTAGCAGGCTGGTATCTGGAGGGGAGGTGCGGGGGGCCACTCGGTTGTGGCGATGAGCGGGGGGGGGTGGAGGGGGCCCTACCTTTCTACATCCCGTGGGCCACACGTTCTACTCCCAGGAAGCGTGCGCCAGTAGCTACCGGGATGCAGTTCTAGCCCTAGGGAAGTGGGGGGTCCTGCTGGTGTCCAGGGGGGGATTGATGTGCAGATGGCAGGTGAATGGTGTATCGGGGGGGTGCCAAGCCGGGGAAATACCGAGCCACCACCGGTAGCTACGCGGCTGGATTCTGTGAGGGGGCGGCTCAGGGGGTAGCTGGTGGTGGCTGGGGGGTTCTGCTGGTGTTCGGGGGGGATTGATGTGGTGCTGGCAAGAGAATGGAGCGGGGCACCGCTAGGCCCCGGGTAAAGCCGCGGCCTTTCCTAAGTGTGGCGGCCGCGAATGGTTCCAGAGCTTATCCTGAAAAGGACGGCCGCCAACAGAGCTTGGGGAGGTGGGAGAGCCCTGTGGATTAGGGGCTTACCTTGCTGAGAGCAGAGAGCGGCGGATCCGGGGGGACCAGGGGGAGAACCGGAGAGAGCGGTGGGAGACGCCAGGGGAGAGCGTGTGGTGCAGCCCTGGATGTCAGGAGCTGTCAGGCGCTGCGTCCAAATACAGCCAGCATGTGGCTACGAATGTGGGTTAAACAAATAATTTATTTTGTATAATTCTTCTTTAAGGGGGGAGTGGGGTGTGCTTCCTGTTCTTTTATAAACTGAAGCACAGTAAACACAGTTTACTATGCCTCAGTTATGAATGAACAAAGTCAGTAATTGGTACAGCTCACTGACTCTATTCATTAAGATAAGTAAGGGGCCAGTAAATGACAAATTTACCAGCCCCTTCCTCAATCTCCATTCTGACAGATCTCCCTCAGCAGCTGCCGGAGAGAGGGGAGGAGGGAACTCAGCAGCGCTGCAGGGGATGCGGGGCAGGGCAGTACACAGGAGCTCGGGGCAGCAGGAGGTGAATAGGAGGGGCAGCATGGAGAGGAAAAATAGAGGGGATCGGTTTCTATATATGCCGTTTCCTTCGCACAGGCTCAATGGCTCAATGGTGGCAATGGCTGATGGTGAGTCCCGGATGGTGGAGATTAGGGGTGAGCTACCAGTTCAGACTGATTTTTGCTTGTACAGGAGTTCGGTAAACGGGTGAACCAAGTTAAACCTTCAGCTACAGTGGGAAGGGATTCATTTAGCGACGGTTTTAGAATGTGGCAGCTTCCACTCTGGCCAGATGTTTGGAAGTTGGCAGAAAGATTATTCTAACTGTGGGCTGTATATTACAACTTACTGGAACCAGAGCTTTTTGACAACCTTTTTTAGTGGCTGATGGTGAAAGCAGTGTTGTCTAACAAGGGATCATGCCTACTCGTTACCCATTACTTCCAGGCTCGGGTGACACACACAGCCCACTGAGCTTCCCTAGCTTGGGGCCTTATGTGATCAGAACCCCACAGCCTTCTTCCAACCCACTGCCACTCATAGCAAATTCCACTGTGACCCTTGTACATAAGACTATTCTGAGAGAAGATCCCTGGCCTTGAGGCCAGAATCAGCAGGCAGTCCAGACACAGATATGCTTTCATAACATTTACCAGGAATACAACATAACGCTTCAGTCACTCCGAGGTGGTGGCAGATAGCTTAAATAGTGGCAGATGTATCACAGCCAGAGCCAGTTATTGTACATAGTAATTTAAACAACCCTGACGGTCAACGCTGTATCCTGGCCTAGGCCAACAAGGCCCAGGCCTATGGCAGCATTTTGCAGGGGGGCAGCACGGAAAGAGTCCCTGCCGGCTTGCTCTACACTGTTAGGCCGCGTACACACGTCCAAATAAATCTGTTCAAATCGGTCTGACAGACCGATTTGATCAGATTTGTCTGCTGGGCTGTTTTGGTTTGATCGCTGTACACACGATCAAACCAAAATCCCCGCCCGCAGACAGCGCGGTGACGTGGCGATGACGTTGACACCGCCACGTCACCGCACCAGGAAGTAAAACACTTCCGTGAATGCGTCGAATCCATTCGACGCATGTGCGGGCAGATATGTCTGCTGGTTAGCGTACTAACCAGCAGACATATCGGACGGACGGGTTCCCAGCAGACAGATTTTAACCTCCCTGGCGGTATGATTCTGTCTGGAATTACGTACCAAAAGCGGTACAATTATTTTGCATGGAAATTCTGCATTTTATACTGTAGGCCTGCAATTCTTAGGAATAACTCGCTTAAATTTGTCCAAACCAGAGTCTAGTAGACATCCCGGGTATGATAAAGTTTGAAACACAAAATCATAAAATTATAATATAATAAATAACTATAAATAATTATAACAAATAATAATGTAATTATAATAAAAATTATTCACTAATGTAATCAAATCAAAATCACTGAAATTTGCTCAGTTGCAGAATTGTCGCTGTCATTACTTTTATTTTTTTATGATGAATTTCCCCACAAATCGCTATCGTTCAATTCTGCAAGTGATTATCATTTATTATCGCTGTTTTCTAGCTGCTCTAAAAACACTTTTGACATAAAGGGACACTTTTGGTTGCTATGGACAATCTACAGTTTGCAGGCACAAAAAAAATGTTTTTATTATGTAAAAGAACATGCAGGGCACTGGGCAGACCACTAGGGACAAGGGGGGGTGTGTACTTTTTACATACAGTACTGTAATCTATAAGATTACAGTATTCTGTATGTAATGTGTTTGTTTACTTTTTTGAATTTGCCGCCGGTCTCCGCCCCCGTGCGCCGTTACGTCGCAGGGAACGGAGATCGGCGGCGCGCGGGCACTGTGTGAGTCGAATGGAGGACGCCACTCGCTCACACAGCGGGGATGCATAGCTGGATCCAGGGACAAGGTAAGTACAGTAACCCTGCCTGGATACAAGGTAAGCCAGCGCGCTGCAGGCTCTGCATATTCACCCCGAGCGTGACTCGGGGATACCGATTTTTACATAAAAAATCCACCCCGAGTCACGCTCGGGGATACCGTCAGGGGGGTTAAAGCATGCTTTAAAATCTGTCTGCTGGAAAAATCTGTCTGTCCGCCCCGTACCAGCAGATAGATTTGATCGTGTGTACGCGCCCTTAGTGTAACGCCAGTCTTTTGGGGCGGACTGGGCTTAGAGGCAAATTAGTCTAGCGCCCCCATAAAGTGGCCGCACTGCTTCCGGGATTCTGCAACTGTGTGTGTGTGTGTGTGGGGGGGGGGGGGGCGTTGTTACTAATTTTGAATGTCCTATCATCCTGGACCACAAACCTTCCTCACTGTGCTATATGTTTTTTGCTGCACCATTGGAATATTTATATCTTAGTCCTCTCCATAAAATTATCAGAAATTTGTAGAACTATAGGCAACACTTTTTTTTTCATTCTGGATAAAGTAAGGGAGGGTTCTAGCCCCTGTCAGTTTATTTTTACCATCCCTGTACCATTGCAGAGATTTCCCTTCACTTCCTGCCCCATAGCTAAACAGGGAGTGAGAGGAAATCTTTGCAAATTAAGGGAATACACCCCCCCCCCCCCCCAGGCCCTCAGAACTAGTGTCCCCACTCAAAAATTTCAGGGTGGGTCTTAATCAGAAAGGGGTATGGCCTTGACAGGTGGGTCATATTTAAATTAGGGGGTGCACAAGTTTAGTCAGGCCTAGGGCAGCACAAAACCTAAATACACTACTGCTGACGGCAGTAGCAAATAGCTTGAGATTAATGCACTTAATACAGAAATTTTAGCGAGAGAGTAGCGTAATGAGATGAAAGAAATAGCCCCACCCATTACCTAAGCAGGAAGGGGTGTCCAGAGTGTCTTCATCCCCCATGGGGAAATGTTCCATGTACAAATGTCTTCCAGCCTACTGCTCCAAAGGGATGCTACATAAAAATGGATTCCGGCCAACAAGTTGCTCTGATGATGGCCCACAGACAGAGCATCTGTTTCGCAGGGGAGCATATCCACAGTTTAACCCACTTGTGAAATTTATTGTGGAGGTACAACTATATATTGGATAGGCCAGGCATCAGGGCTTGACTGAGACAAAATGTTGGCCCTGGACTTCAAGCACAAAACAGTGTATAAACTAAACGCAACTGTGCAAAAAAAACATAAGTAGCATAACATAAGGAGTCCTCACTCACCTCTTTTATTATTTCACTTATTCTCCCATGTATTTTTCTTATACCTTTTTCATACCTTATCCTTTCCTTCGAACATTCTAGTAATTCTAGAAATACTTGCAGCCCTAAAAAAGGCCCTTGCACCTTCTCCTGCAAGCCTATGGTTACACACGCAACTAATTCATAGAGATCCTAAGATGGGGACCCCCAGCTACTTTATGTTGCTCTCCCATTTTTTTACCTTTTTTACTAGGATACTTTAAATGGCAATCAGAACTTTAACATATAATTTGAATTAAATTTGACCTGACATGCAGAAAAGAGTGACTTTTTTCTGCAGTCAATCATTAATGAAAATGGACATTTCTATTTCCAGAGACTAAAAATTTTAAGGACAAGTTTTCAAAAGCTATGACCAACCCTGTAACATTAGGTACTGTTGACAACTACCATAAGAGGAAGCACTGGACTTGTCTTTTTTTAGATCCTGTTCCACATATGCTTCTGCTTTTCTGAGTACTTGGTCCTCATCTTTTCTGTCATTTTCTGCACGTAGTAATTGAGATATTTCATACTGCTTGAAGGGATTCTGTGCACTAAGCGTGAATGAACCTTTTAACATGCTGCAGGTCACTAATTAGATAAAAAGAAGCCTTACAGTCATCTAGATTTATTGTAAAGAAAAATGCTAAATTCGAATTCAACATTTTAAAGTGAAGCTCTAGGCAAGCAGATACAGCTTGGTTCATATCAATGCAGCTTGCTTTTGTTCTGTTTTTGCTGTGCATTTTTGCACAAATGTTTTTGACGCATTTTTCACAATTATTTTATGCGTTTTGCATTTTATTTATGCTTTTTTAAGAAAATGTTGGCCAATTTGTTGTTGCATGGATTAAAAAATGCAAATTGTGGCAAAAACACACTACATGCTTTTCTGCAGCTTCTCAATTGAAGTCTATTGAACCAAAAATGTTTTACTTTAAAAAAAGTCCCTGACCTTTTCCAAAAATGCAGGCATTAAAAAAAAAAGCATAGATGTGAAGGTGTCCTATAGGAAACCATGTTAAATGGACTAGAGTGCGTTTCTGCAAAAAGCAATAAAAAACGCAATGGTGTGAACTGAGCTTAAATATATCAGCGTGTCCTTGTGCTGCTTCTCCCTTCCCCTCTCTAAGCTCTGATATACAAACTGTACTTTAGACTGCAAAAGGCTAATGCCACATCAATTTTAGGTAGCTCTACTGCTTACATTTAAAAAAAATATGTTCATGATTACAGAGCTGCATTCATTTTTTTTTCTTTTATATCTGTTTGTAGTTTTGCTTTAATGCCCTGTACACACGATCGGTTCATCCGATGAAAACGGACCGATGGATTTTTTCATTAGCTATCCGATGAAGCTGAGTTTCATCAGTCTTGCCTACACACCATCAGTTAAAAATCTGATTGTGTCAGAACGCGGTGACGTAAAACACTACGACGTGCAGAGAAAAATGAAGTTCAATGCTTCCGAGCATGAGTAGACTTGATTCTGAGCATGCGTGGATTTTTGACCTATGGATTTCCCCACAGACGATCGTTTTTCTTTCTATCGGTTTTTTAACCATCAGAAAATGTTAAAACAGGTTCTATTTTTTTTCACCGATGGGCCGTTTTCATCAGACGAACCGATCGTGTGTACAGGGCATAAGTTTAAGTTTAGATATGGCAATTTTACATCATCATGGTGTCATCATGACTTCTCAGCGAATCCAATCACAGAGTGCTATACATTTATTGAAAAATGCAAAGCGTTCCCTGCAGGACAGTCACTCAGCATAGAACCCAGAAACTAGTGGAGATCACTGGAGTAGCAGTGCCTAGTACAGTGATTTCAGGTTAACCAGCAGATTCCACAGATATGACACATACATACTTACATTTGTCCAAGCCGGACTAATGTAACTATGTACAAATTGCCATAACTAAACTTCTGCTTTAAAGTGTATTTTCACTTTTGTAGCCACTTGCTTTATATTTGTTACATGTTCTTATTCACAAAAATAACAATTGCAACTTACTGTATTTTTCGCCGTATAAGACGCTCCGGAATATATGGCCCCGTACACACGAGCAAATAGATCTGTTCAAATCGGTCGGACAGACCGATTTGAACAAATCTGTCTGCTGGGATGTATTGGTTTGATCGTGTACACACGATCAAACCAAAATCCCCGCCGGCAGACAGCGCGCTGACGTGACGGTGACGTGGCGGTGACGTTGACGCCGCCACGTTACCGCACCAGGAAGTAAAACACTTCCGTGCATGAGTCGAATCCATTCGACGCATGTGCGAGAAGATATGTCTGCTGGTTAGCGTACTAACCAGCAGAAATGTCGGGCGGACAGATTCCCAGCCGACAGATTTTAAAGCATGCTTTCAGATCTGTCGGCTGGCCAAATCCGTCTGCTCGCCCGTACACACGATCGAATCTGTCTGCTGGGACAGTCTGGCAGACAGTTTCCAGAAGATAGATTTGATCGTGTGTACGCGGCCTAAGATGCACCCAATTTTAACCACTTAATCACCGCCCTATAGCCGAAATACGGCTATAGGGCGGTTCCTGTACTCTAACAGGACGTCCATGGACGTCCTCCGTTAGAGTCAGGTGTGCGCGCCCAACCGGGCGCGCACACGCGATCACCGGTGCTCACCGGGTCCACGGGACCCGCAGCACCGATGATCGCGGTAAGGAGCCAATGGCGGCGGCTCCTTACCACGTGATCGCGCCGTCCAATGACGGCGCGACCACGTGTGTAAACAAATCTGACGTGCGTCAGATCCGCGCGCCCGAGCGGGGCGCGCACACGCGGTCACGGCGCTCGGCGGGTCCACGGGACCCGCAGCGTCAGTGATCTCGGTAAGGAGCCAATGGTGGCGGCTCCTTACCACGTGATCGCGCCGTCCAATGACGGCGTGATCACATGTAAACAAACCGCGTCACTTGCTGACGCCGGTTCTTCCCTCCTCTCGCTGTACCGATCGGTACAGCGTGAGAGGAGAGCGCGGATGGCTGCAGCAGTGTGGGATGGATCTGTGACTATTGCAGTCACAGATCCATCCATCCCTGCTCAGCCATCCCTGCATTAACTCCTTCCTTCCCTGCGCAAAACTCTGCATACCCCCCCCAATACTCTGCATACCCCCCCCAATACTCTGCATACCCCCCCCAATACTCTGCATACCCCCCCCAATACTCTGCATAACCCCCCCAATACTCTGCATAACCCCCCCCAATACTCTGCATAACCCCAATACTCCTCAATACTCTGCATACCCCCAATACTCCTCAATACTCCGCAATACTCTGCAATACCCCGCAATACTCCGCAGTACCCCGCAATACTCCGCAGTACCCCGCAATACTCCGCAGTACCCCGCAATACTCCGCAATACTCTGCAATACCCCGCAATACTCCGCAATACCCCGCAATACTCCGCAGTACCCCGCAATACTCCGCAGTACCCCGCAATACTCCGCAGTACCCCGCAATACTCCGCAGTACCCCGCAATACTCCGCAGTACCCCGCAATACTCTGCAATACCCCGCAATACTCCGCAATACCCCGCAATACTCCGCAATACCCCGCAATACTCCGCAATACCCCGCAATACTCCGCAGTACCCCGCAATACTCCGCAGTACCCCGCAATACTCCGCAGTACCCCGCAATACTCCGCAGTACCCCGCACAATACTCCCGCACAATACTCCCGCACAATACTCCCGCACAATACTCCCGCGCAATACTCCCGCGCAATACTCCCGCGCAATACTCCCGCGCAATACTCCCGCGCAATACTCCCGCGCAATACTCCCCCGCGCAATACTCCCCCGCGCAATACTCCCCCGCGCAATACTCCCCCGCGCAATACTCTGCAATCGTTTTTTTTTTAGGCTTCCCAGCCTAGAGGGGAGATGTGGGGTCTTATTGACCCCATATCTCACTGTAAAGAGGACCTGTCATGCTATATTCCTATTACAAGGGATGTTTACATTCCTTGTAATAGGAATAAAAGTAACCAAAACATTTATTTTTGGGGAAAAAGGTGTCAAACTAAAATAAATAAAGTAAAATGAACAATAAAAAAATAAAAAATAAATTACAGCGCCCCTGTACCCGTGTGCTCGTATACAGACGCGACCGCACACGTAAGTCCCGCCCACATATGAAAACGGTGTTCAAACCACACATGTGAGGTATCGCTGCGAACGTTAGAGCGAGAGCAATAATTTTGGCCCTAGACCTCCTCTCCAACTAAAAAGATGTAACCAGGAAAAACATTTAAAGCGTCGCCTATGGGGATTTTTAAGTCGCGTAGTTTGGCGCCATTCCACAAGCGTGTGCAATATTGAAGGGTGACATGTTGGGTATCTATTTACTCGGCGTAACTTCATCTTTCATATTATGCAAAAACATTGGGCTAACTTTACTGTTTTTTTTTTTTTTAAGCACAAAACTGTTTTGTTTCCAAAAAAAAACGCGTTCAAAAAATTGCTGTGCAAATACAATGCGAGATAAAAAGTTGTAACGGCCGCCATTGTATTCTCTAGGGTCTTTGCTAAAAAAGCATATATAATGTTTTGGGGTTCTATGTAATTTTCTAGCAAATAAATGATGATTTTTCCATGTAGGAGAGAAATGTCAGAATTGGTCTGGGTGTTCCAGAACGCCTGATGGCGTTCCCTGCATGTTGGGCCTCTGTATGTGGCCACGCTGTGTAAAAGTCTCACACATGGGGTATCGCCATACTCGGGAGGAATAGCAGAATGTGTTTTGGGGTGTAATTTGTGGTATGCATATGCTGTGTGTGAGAAATAACCTAATAATATGAACATTTTGTGGAAAAAAAATTAAAATAAAAAAATCTTGATTTTGCAAAGAATTGTGGGGAAAAAATGACAACTTCAAAAAACTCACGATGCCTCTTTCTGAATACCTTGGAATGTCTTCTTTCCAAAAAGGGGTCATTTGGGGGGTATTTGTACTTTTCTGGCATGTTAGGGTCTCAAGAAATGAGAGAGGCTGTCAGTACATCAGATGTGATCAAATTGATCAATTTTCAGTAATTGGTACCATAGCTTGTAGACCCCATAACTTTCACCCAGACTAAATATTATCCAATTTTTTTTTTTTTTGTTACCAAAGATATGTAGCAGTATACATTTTAGGCCAAATTTATGAAGAAAAATTACTTTTTTGCAAAATTTTATAATAGAAATGAAGAAAAATTCATTTTTTTACAAAATGTACGTTCTTTTTTCATTTATAGCGAAAAAAATAAAAACCGCAGAGGTGATCAAATACCACCAAAAGAAAGCTCTATTTGTGGGAAAAAAAGGACAAAAATTTCATTTGGTTAGAGTGTTGTATGACTGAGTTATTGTCATTCAAACTGTGAGAGCACCGAAAGCTGAAAATTGGTCTGGTTATTAAGGGGGTTTAAGTGCCCAGTGGTCAAGTGGTTAAAGGAGGAAAATCTAGAAAAAAAAGATTCTGAACCAAATACTGTAGTAAAATATTTTATGTCCACCATTGCCCCCACTCATCACTGTAATGTCCACTATTGCCCCCACTCATCACTGTAATGTCCACCATTGCCCCCCACTCGTCATCAAAATCATACCACCCCTACATTAGTAATAGCCAGTAACATTGCCCCCACATTAGTAATAGCCAGTAACATTGCCCCCACATTAGTAATAGCCAGTAACATTGCCCCCACATAGTAATAATAGCCAGTAACATTGCCCCCACGTTAGTAATAATAGCCAGTAACATTGCCCCCATATAGTAATAATAGCCAGTAACATTGCCCCCACATAGTAAAAATAGCCAGTAACATTGCTCCCACATTAGTAATAATAGCCAGTAACATTGCCCCTGCCCCCTAATAGCCAGTCCAACAAACCCTCAACTTACTGTTGCAGATGCATTGAATGCAGAATAGATTGCGGCGCGCGCTCTGGTAGGAATAGAAGATCCACGAGCAGAGGGGTGATGACGTTAGCAAGCACCGCCGCCGGGTGTACCAAGATGGCCGACCGCTCCGGAGCTAGGCCAAAGCCGCGGATCGAATTTGGATCGGTCAGGCAAAAAATGTGTATTCGCCGTCACCAACTTTTCCCTCTCAGTTTTGGAGAAGGAAAAATGCGTCTTATACGGCGAAAAATACGGTACCTTTTTAGATGTTCTCTTCTGGAAGCCCAGCAAGGACAATCCTACTTAGTTTTCTTTGTGTATGAGTGGGCTGGGCAGCTGTGTTTGCCATAAATACCTTGGCCCAGATTGACAGAGCGATTATGCCTGCGCATCAGGAGATGCGCGGCGTAAGTCGAAATGTGCATTTCGATGCACGGCATCCCCAGAACGAGATACGCAAAAAATCTACTTTTTTTTGTCCAGCGTAATTTCGTTAGACTGGCGCATCCGTCCGCGCAAAAGTGCGCTAGACAGACCATTGATTTGCTAGTCAAATATGCTAATGAAGGACTTACGGGGATCCACAAAAGAACGTTGGGGCAGCGCAGGCTACGCAGTGTGCGCAACAGCAAAATGTCCTGTCTAAAATTAGACCATATAAAAGCTGATCTAAAAAGAGAAAAAAAGTCTACTTGTTAGATAAAGCAACACTGTTAGTGAGGAGCTCAGCAGTCACACGTGTTGCACAACAATCTGTATGCCAACATGCCAGGGGCATCGTCGCACATAGCTATACTACTGACTTTAGATGAACAAAGAAGAATGAGGGCACGGAGGATGGCACAGAGGAGGCACGGGAGAGGATATACCGCACCCGCATAGACCTGTTTGGCATGAGTGATTCTGAGGTGTATCGCATCTTCAGATTCACCCCTCATGTCATCCTGGAATTAACCACAACCCTGCAGGAGGACATCACCAGCCCAACACAACGCTCACATGCAGTGCAGCCACTGGTCAAGGTCATGGCAACACTCCATTTCCTTGCCAGTGGCTCTTTTCAGCGTACAAGTGGAGTGGTGGCTGGGATGTCACAATCCTCCATGAGCAGATGTGTGCACCAGGTTGTCCCTGCAATCCTCAGACGCATGGCCAACCAAATCATCAAACCCACCACTGAGGAGCTGCGGCTGAAGGCAATGACAGATTTCTGCAGAATTGCCAGATTCCCACGCACCGTGGGGGCCATTGATTGCACACATGTGGCACTCCAGCCCCCCCAGGAGACAGATGTACCGCAATCGGAAGCATTGGCATTCCATCAACGTACAGGTGATAGTCGATGCCCAAGGCCTCATATGGCACGTCCGTGCCAAACACCCAGGGTCCAACAATGACAGCTACATATACAATCAATGCCACATCCGAATGGAATTCGATCAGAACGTGTATGGGGACACCTGGCTGGTTGGTGAGTGACATTGGAGTCAGGCATGACTATCCCTCCCATGATGCACACATCACAAGGGGCACATGCATGACTAACATCCTCCTGTCTTTTCCCTTACAGGTGACTCTGCATATCCACTGGGACCCCATCTCATGACTCCTATCCGGAACCCCCAAACCCCAGGAGAGGAAAGATACAATCAAGCACATGCCCAAACACGTGCAGTGGTGGAGCACACCTTTGGCCTCCTAAAGTCACGTTTCCGATGCCTGGATAAGTCTGGGGGTACCCTCTTGTATTCACCAAACTTCGTGTGCCAGATCATCGGTGCATGCTGCACAACTTCGCAGAAAGAAAGGGCCTGCAGATTGACCTACGTGGTGACCTGACCCCTGAACCAGACAATCCCCCCCCTAACCGAGGGTCCCCCGTCTTCTGAGGGAAAAGGAGCCAGGAGACAGCTCACATTGGGCATCTTTGCACGTTAAACACACACATTAATCATGGCACAATGAGAATGCATGCATGCATACCACTGTGGTCCCTAGCACACACACCCCACATCCTCATCAAATTGGATTGGCACCAGTCCACCATGCAGGACTTGTGAGCAGCAACACCACGCCAAGGCTCCAATTATGTCACTGTACATTCATACACCATTCACACGGACCTGGGGATCACTTCTCCCTGGTCCTGGGGAACCCTTCTCCACCAAAATTGAGGGTGACACCCCTTTTCCGGCAGCAATGTCACCCCCACATTCAAACAGCATTCACAACCCAAAAAAAAAATCAAAAAAAAATTACCAGCAAAATCAAACATTTTCCATCAAAAATAATTAAAATAAAAAAAGGGGAAAAAAATGATTGCCCTTTACGTGAGCCACGCCTGGGGCGCCCCTGGCCACGGCCCCGACTCCTCAGGGGAGACTCATTGGGGAGGGGCAAAACCGGGGAAGGAGGAGCAGCCCCTGATCTCTGCCCACCTGGCGGCCTGCCCTCCAAGGCCACGGCTATTCTGTCCAGGGCAGCACCAAGTGTTGCCGTGTTGGCCTGGATAGCCTGGGTGAGGGCCCTCACATCCTGCCCAACGCCTGCTGATGTAGTCTGCAGGTCGTTTAGGCAGGTTGTGAAAGCCCGGGAGTGGGAGTCCAGGTTCCCCAGCGTATCCTTGATGGAGGACAGGCTCTCCTCCATCCGCACCAATGTCTGGCTGACCTGTCCCAGATGGCGGGTCTGAAGGGCCTGGTCCCTTCTCAGAGTGGCGGGCAGGAGATCGGCCAACCCCCTGGTGTTCTGGGACGAAATCCTGCCTCCAGCTGATGCTTGTGGCCGGGGAGAAGGGGAGGCTCTTGGGAGGGGAGCCATGTTGGGGGAGAAGGGGGGGGGGCTCCCCCTTAGGGAGGGCTGCCTGCTGCCAGCCAGAGGGGAAGAGTCCTCAAAAACCAAACGTCCAGTGCCTGACATGGACTCCTCCTCCTCATGATTCTCCTCCTCCTCTTGAACCTCCTCCGCGGACTCCGGCCTTGTTGGGGGGCCTCATTAGGCTGCTGTCCTGGGGATGGTGCGGTGAGGCCAGATGGCCCTGCACCCTCCTGCACATCTGTGGATGACACAAAACATTCACAGGTTGGAGGATCCACACACTTGCCACATATTCCCTTTCACCCCCTCCCCCACACATGCTACACACCTGATATTAAAAAAAATACTTACCTGGCACCACGGGCTCCGGACTTGAGTCAAAGCCGGGCAGGCCCTCAACTTCATGCCGATGAAAGGTCAGGGCCACCGCACGCTCCTCCGCTGTCAGCCTAATACGGCATGGTGGGCCCCCTCCTGTGCCCCTGGCATGGGCATGCATTTTGGACAGCTTCTGTTTGACCAGACATCGGAGGTCATTAATTTTTTTGTCAATCCCAGACCGTGATGAGGTCCAAAATTACCCTCCTCCTGGCCGGGGTGGTGTTGGCACTGTCTGGGCCGTGGAGGAAACGCCCATAATCGCTAATGGCCTGGTCAAGAATTCTTTTTTCCCCCACAGTAAAATTGAGCTTTCGCTTTCTCTCTGTCATACTTCCAAAAAAACTCACTCCCAGTCAACAAAAAACACTCACAAAAACAAGCACAACCAATCAAGCAAGAACACACACAAAGAGAAAACTAACACCCAAAAAATCACACAAGCACTCAGCAAGAAACAGTCACAAAAACAAACAGCAAAAAATCAGCAGGAAAACAAACGAACAGAAATATATCAAACAAACAGTCTCTCAAACACTTATCAAAAAACACTTTCAAAAATCTACTAACAAACACTTGATCACACGAACACTAATCTGACAACTACAAAACACAACGCAACGAACAACAGGACAAAAGCACTTGGTTAAATGGGAAGGGACAAAGGGATGTACTTTTGCAATGCAAGTGCGTTTGTGTCTGTCTATTTATGCTGTTTGCGTAGTTCACAACGTTGCCCTAGTCCATTTCCAATTTCACTGATTGCGCCGCTCCCGAGTTGTGAGCATGCGCACAGCGGAGCTGACCATGGTCTCCTTCAAGCGCGCATGCGCGAGCCGGCCGGCCCTTCATTTGCATGGGATCACGGCTCATTTCAATGTAACACGCCCACGTCCTTCCCAATTTGTATTACTCCGCCTTACGCCTCTGAAATAATGTTACGCATGCGCAATTTTCTGCGCAAAAGCTACGAGAATAGGGTGATTACGCGGCAAAATTGCGCAAGTCTAACGTAAAGGCGGTGCGCTACGCCGGTCCAATAATGCGCAGATGTACGTGAATCTGGGCCCTTGTCTGTACTGTGCTGGCAGGTTTTCATTATCAGCTGTAACCATAGGCGTGTGCACAGTGAGTGAGTGAATAACATGTATAGCGCTACAAGTGCAAACTAAATCGCCTCAAGGCGCTTTGTATCCATTATTGTCCTGATCCCTCAAAAGAGGTGGGTTTTACGTTTTTTTCTGAAGGCCCGATGATTTTCTTCTATACGAATGTTAGTTGGTAGAACCTTACATAGCCATGGTCCTGGGACTGCGAATTTTCGTTCTTCTTTAGACTTGTAGCAGTACTTGGGGATTTGGAGTAGGTTTTGGTTGGTTGATTGAAGAACGCGATTGTGGTTGTAGTATTTTATTTTCTCGCATAAATATTGAGGGGCGATTCCTTGTGTGCATTTGTGAGTGAGGCAGAGGGTCTTGATCGGGTTCATGAATACAAAGCCAGAGAGGCGGGCTGATGATGTTACAACCTCTGACCCAGCCAATCTGAGCAGGCTTTGTATTCATTAATAGAATACATTGCTTGCCGTGATTGGTTTAGTGCAGAATACTGTATGTAGGCCAAAGCTACATACAGTATTACCACACATCCAGTCGGCTGACAGATTAGTGGGCGTAAACAAAACGGCTGCTACTGCTAGACAAGACCCCATCATGGCTCCACCAGCAAGAAGAAGGAAATATGAAGCAAGTTTCGAGCTGAAATTTGTAAACTTTGCACAGGAACATAATAAATGTGCTGATGAAAGACAATTGGGAGTACAGAAAAGATAGTCTGAAACTGCAAAGCAAATGAAGATGCAATAAAGAGTATGTGAAGGAGTAAGCTTGCATTAAAAAGAGGCACATTGGCCAGAGCTCGAAAATCATGTAGCAGACATGGTGCATGAGCATCGTCAAAATGGTTATGTAGGAGGTAGTCTTATGCCCTGTACACACGATCGGTTCGTCTGATGGAAACGGTCCGATGGACCATTTTCATCAAATAAACTGATCGTGTGTGGGCCCCATCGTTTTTTTCCCATCGGTGAAAAAAAATAGAACCTGTTTTAGAAATTTTCTGATGGTTAAAAAAACAATAGAAAAAAACGATCGTCTGTGGAGAAATCCATCGGTCAAAAATCCACGCATGCTCAGGATCAAGTCGACGCATGCTCGGAAACATTGAACCTAATTTTTCTCAGCACGTCGTTGTGTTTTACGTCACCGCGTTGGACACGTTCGGATTTTTAACTGATGGTGTGTAGGCAAGACTGACGAAAGTCAGCTTCATTGGATATCTGATGAAACAATCCATCGGTCCGTTGTCATCGGATGAACCGATCGTGTGTAGTTGTGTACGTGACATGTTTTAACTAGAAAAGTAGGGGGTCGGCTTATACACCCAGTCGCCTTATACGCAGGCATATACTTTTATTTTTAGCCATGTTTTGTGAATGGAAACACATAAACATATAGTGGCGTTTTCTCAAATATGACTGCAAATAGAAATACGCTTTAAAGTGGCCAGACCCAGAGCACCTTTGAAACCCCTACTCCCTGCATCTGTGGTGTTGGAGACTCAATACACAATTTCAAATTTTGACTTTCTCTGACGATGAATGTGAGTAGTACCAAAGATAAATATTAGAGAAGCAAAATGTAATTGTACGACCTTTTTCTACACAGTATATAGTACATTGCATTGACGCACACTGAACAAGAGGGGAAGTTAGAATGTAAGCTAACCCTATACAGGCAGCTCCCCGCAGTGTTCTGTGTGACTCACAATGTCTTTTGCAGACATCACAGTAATTGTGTTACAACGTAGCACTGTAGAGGGAAAACCCATTATGATGGGGGCCCGGTATTGACTGCTGTGAACACAAAAAGTCGCTTTTATGCTTGGAAAGTTAACTACTAGCAGTTACCGTTAGTGCTTTTACACACCAAATGTGCTGCATTTCTACCAATCTATATGATTAAAACTTCTGCATTGTATGAAATGATTTGGATTGATGATTACTGTTGAAATGAATGGGAACTACTACAGTACCTTGGTAACTCAGGGACCGTTACATATACGCAGTATATTGTGCTTACTAAAGGTAATAATTACTTTTTTCAAGTGTCAGGAAACCTAACCAACCAAACTTGTTTTTTTTATAAATGAACATATTGTATTTCTTATTGATATATATGTAAACGTTTTATGAGCAGATCTGAACGGAAGGTAATAATGAGGACATTGTTAACCACTTAAGACCCGAGGCTTTAGGCAGGTAAAGGACCTGGCCAGTTTTTGCGATTCGGCACTGCGCGGTTGTGCGTCCTTTTTTCCCACAAATAGAGCTTTCTTTTGGTGGTATTTGTTTACCTCTGCGGTTTTTATTTTTTATAGAGCGACAATTTTGAAAAAAGTGCAATATTTTTTTACTTTTTGCTATAATAAATATCCCCCCCAAAAAAATATAAAAAAAATGTTTTCCTTAGTTTAGGCCGATACGTATTCTTCTACCTATTTTTGGTAAAAAAAATATGTGTTTATCGATTGGTTTGCGCAAAATTTATAGTGTTCACAAAATAGGGGATAGTTTTATTGCATTTTTATTAATTATATTTATTTTTACTACTAATGGCGGTGATCAGTGATTTTTTTCGTGACTGCGACATTATGGCGGACACTCCGGACAATTTTGACACATTTTTGGGACTATTGTCATTTTCACAGTAAAAAATTGCATTAAAAATGCATTGTTTACTGTGAAAATGACAATTGCAGTTTGTGAGTTAACCACAAGGGGGCGCTGAAGGGGTTAAGTGTGACCCCATTTGTGTTTCTAACTGTAGGGGGTGTGGCTGTAGATGTTTACACACAGCTGTCCCTGTTCTTCAGCTCTGGGGACCGATCGCGGTTCCCGCGGTCAAGGTCACGGAGCTTCGGACTGGGGCTGGGCACTTAAAGAGGACATACCTGCACCTGTACGTGCTTGTGCCCAGCCGTGTCATTCTACCGACGTATATTTGCAGGAGGAGGTCCTTAAGTGGTTAAGAGACACCTTCTTCAATGTATCAAATATAAAGCAGTATTAAACCAAAAAACAAAGCAATTATATATCATGGCTTACTAGTCGTTAAATGTGGTGGTTGCATTAGGTTTTTATTTTATGCCTTTTTCAATTATTTTCACCTAGTGATCCAGCCAATAAGATACTACCAGCCTTAGAGTGACCCCACTTTGGATAAAGGAGCAATGGAGATACATTTGGAAGCAGCATTGTGAGGAGAGGGTGGTGTTAGATGCACTAGAACAGTGGACCCAAACTACAGCCCGGGGGGCCAGATGTAGCCCTTTGCTTGTCTTTATCTGGCCATTGGGGCACTGTTCCTCTCACTGATACAAGATACCATTCCCCCCACTGACACCACCAACTATGGGGCACCATAGTTCCTATTGGCACTAATGATGGGGTACTATTCTTCCTTCTGACTCCAATAATGAGCCACTGTTCTTCCTACTGGCACCAATGATGGGACACTATTCTTTCTACTGACACAAATGATGAGACACTATTCTTCCTACTGACACCAATAACGAGGCACTATTCTTCCTACTGATGCCAGTGATGAGGTACTATTCCTTCCACTATCAATGATTGGGTACTATTCCTCCCACTGACACCAATGATGGGGTACTATTCCTCCCACTGACACCAACAATAGGGTACTAGTCCTCCTACTGACACCAACATCCGGCCCCCTAAAGTCTGAAGGACAGTAAACTGGCTTTTGTTTAAAAAAGTTTGGAGACCCCTGCACTAGAAGATTAAAATGGGAATTCCAGGCTTATTGCTAACAGTAAATAAAGACCTGGCAATGCCTGTGTAGGAACAACGCGTTGGGTGAGGCCAGATACATGACGTCATTGCGCATTCTGTTTGCGGATGTGGCACGCTGGCTCTTGTGATATGTGCTGTATTGTTAATCTTCTCTGTAAGTGCAATTTTAATAAATTATACATTTACATATTGGAGACACTACACTATGAGATTTGCTTCATTTCGTGCCTTTGCCGAGCCTGATGCCGCGTACACACTGATCATTTCGGCATGAAAAAAACTACGTTTTAAAAAAATGCTCTGGCTGTGGTTTCAGCAATGTCACTATTGAATCATGGATTTGATACAGTGCTCTGAGTCACAATGGATAGGAGTCTGTTCAAGATTCAGCATGATTTATTTAATACATTTTTACTCTTGAAAATGTAAAGGGTTATCCTACATTACTTTTAGATTTATGTAATGAAATATTGAACCACTTGATAATTAAATGCTTAAAAATGATCGTGTGTGGGCTTCACATCATTTTTCGGGTTCTGAAAAACGACAAAAAAAAAACTTGAGCATGCTGCATTTTTTAACAACGTTTTAAACAACGTCGTTTTTCAGGTTGAAAAAAATGATCGTGTGTGGGCTAAAACGACGTTAAAAACCTGCACATGCTCAGAAGCAAGTTATGAGACAGGAGCACTTGTTCTGGTAAAACTTCCATTCGTAATGGAGTAAGCACATTCATCACGCTCTAACAGACAGAAAAGAGCGAATCGTCTTTTACTAACAGGAAATCAGCTGAAGCAGCTCAAAGGGTGGCATCATCCGCATGGAACTTCCCCTTTATAGTGCTGTCGTACGTGTTGTACGTCACCGCACTTTGCTACAGCATTTTTAAAAAACGATCGCGTGTGGGCAACGTTATTTTAATGATGAAGTTGGAAAAAAACTACGCTTTTTCTACATGCCGAAAAACGTTGTTTTTTTAATGCCGAAAAATGATCGTGTGTACGCGGCATGACACTTATGCCGCGTACACACGGTCGTTTTTTGTGATGAAATAAAACAACGTTTTAAAAAACGTCATTTGTGTGTGGGCAAAACATTGTTTTATGTCTTCTGAAAAACGACAAAAAAAAAAATTCGAACATGCTTCAATTTTTTTGAAGTTTTTCAGAATGTCGTTTTTTGTGTCATAGAAAATCATCGTGTGTACGCTAAAACGACGCTTAAAACTGCATTTTTAAACCCGCGCATGCTCAGAAGCAAATTATGACGCGAGTTTGAATGGAACAGAGTGCCGTCGTACGTGTTGTACGTAACCGCGCTTTGCAAGAGCATTTTCAGAAAACGATGGTGTGTAAAATGAAGTTTAAAAAACCTTTAAAATGAAGTTTGAAAAAAACGTCATTAATTTAACTTCTATAGTTGGGAAGATACTGGAACGTTTAATAAAAGACCACAGAATGAGTTCTTGCTGGAAACAAAGGCCCGGATTCACAAAGCACTTACGCCGACGTATCTCCAGATACGCTGCGTAAGTACAAATATGCGCCGTCGTATCTGTGCGCCGAACCCACAAACTAAGATACGCCTAAAAACAGACTTCACCCCACCAACTTAACTTGCCTACGCCGGTGTAGAGTGGGCGCCTATTTACGCTGGACGCATGTGGCGCTCCTATTGATTTTCTATTCAAATATGCAAATGAGGGAGATACGCCGATTCACGAACGTACTTGCGCCCAGCGCATGATTTCTGCGGTTTGCATACGTTTTTTGTTCGGCGTAAAGTTATTACCCATAGATGAGGCGCAACCCATGCAAAGGTATGGACCAGGGAACACAAGCCTACGTATTGTACGTTGGATGTCTGTGAATATGGGCCGACGTGGGTCTGGCTGGGTGTAGGGTATGTTCACAGCGTACACAGTGATCCGGCGTATCTTAGGCAGTTGTTCCAACGTGGTTGTGCGCATGCGCAAGGGGATACGTCCCAATCTCGACGCATGCGCAGTTCGTTTTAAGTACTTGTCTGGCTCCCGGCCTATCATTTGCATGGGGTCACGCTTCATTAACATGGATCACGCCTACTTTCAGCCCACTTCCACCTACTTCCACTTACGCCGGCTTACTCCTACGAAATATACGCTACGCCGGCGCAGAGTTGGGAGCATTTGCTTTGTGAATTCCATGCTTGCCTCTCCGCGCTGCGCCAGCATAGCGTAAAAGAGATACGCTACGGCGGCATAAATATGCGCTGTGAATCCGGGCCAAACTATTTAAGCAGCAGACAGCATGGATTCATGAAAGACAGAAGTTGTCAGACAAACCTGATTTCCTTTTATGAAGATGTAAGTAAAACCCTGGACAGAGGCGTGGCTGTGGACGTTATATACTTGGATTTTGCAAAAGCGTTCGATACAGTTCCCCACACACAGGGCTGGACTGGGACAAAAATTTGGCCCTGGACCTCATCCAGACTGGCCCACTTTGACAGGTCTCTCCCACAGCGTCCGGACAACTCCCGCACCCCCCCCCCGACCACCCAAGCCCCCTCTCACCCTTCACTAGCCACTGGCCATTCTACTTTATTAGAGTAGAACGGCTGGTACTGGTACTCTTAGCCCGCGTACACACGATCGGTCCAAACTGATGAAAATGGACTGGAGTCCAGTTTCATCGGTCCAAACCGACCGTGTGTACGGCCCATCGGTCCGTCGTCCTTTGGACCAAAGTTTGAATACTTGCTTTAAAATCGGACTGATGAACCCCTGACCATCGGTCCAAACCGATGGTTAGTAGACAAAAGCATCGGTTCAAAAACCTGCGCATGCTCTGAATCAAGTCGACGCATGCTTGGAAGCATTGAACTTAGTTTTTTCAGGACGTCGTTGTGTTTTACATCACCGCGTTCTGACACGATCGATTTTTGTACTGATGGTGTGTACGCACATCAGACTATGAGGCCACTTCAGCGGTGACCCGACGAAAACGGTCCGTCGGATCATTCTCATCGGGTTGGACCAATCGTGTGTACGCGGCCTTATAGGCAGTACCAGTGGGGAAGCTAGACATTATTTCACCCGGGGGAAAAGATTCTGTTTGGTGCCCCCCCTTATGGGACAAGATTAGGCAGAAGTGAGAAACTCCAAGGCCATAGCTGTTGAGTCAGCTGTCTGTCCCCTCCCCCATGCTCATCTGTTCCTCCCCCTGCTTCTTTGTTCCCCCCAGGTGAGCGCTGCGGGGAGGGAGAGGAGGTCAGCGTGCGGGAAGGGAGAGACAGAGAAGCTGAGGGGGGAGGCGGTCCGCTGTCACTGAAGCCGGCCCACTAAGCCATCAACCCACTGGGAAACTCCCTGTAGTCCCAATGGCCAGTCCATCCCTGCCCACACAAGGCTCATGTGTAAGGTAAAGTCTACAGGATTGGATATAGCAGTTTGTAAATGGATAGAAAACTGTCTGAAAGACAGGATTCAGAGAGTTGTGTTTAATGATTCTTACTCTGAATGGTCTAAGGTTATCAGCGGTGTACCCCAAGGTTCAGTGCTGGGTCCCTTACTTTTCAATATATTTATAAATGATATTGGGTCTGAGATCCAAAGTAACATTTCTGTCTTTGCAGATGACACTAAGCTATGCAGTGGAATAACGTCCTTGCAGGATGTCTCCAATTTACAAGCCGACCTCAATGCTCTGTCTAAATGGGCGACTAAGTGGCAGATGAGGTTTAATGTTGATAAATGTAAAGTTATGCACTTGGGGGGCTAAGAATATGCATGCATCATACATGCTAGAGGGAGTACAACTGGGGAGATCTGTAGTGGAGTAGGATCTGGGGGTTTTGGTAGATCATAAGCTCAATAATGGCATGCAATGCCAAGCTGCGGTTTCCAAAGCGAGCAAAGTCCTTCCTTGTATTAAGAGAGATATGGACTCCAGAGAGAGAGAGAGAGATATCATTTTGCCCCTGTACAAATCATTAGTAAGACCTCATCTGGAATATGCAGTCCAGTTTTGGGCACCAGTTCTCAAAAAGGATATCGGAGAAATGGAGAAAGTGCAGAGAAGGGCAACCAAACTGATAAGAGGCATGGAGGACCACTCTTGAGAAGAGGAGATTAAGGGGGATATGATCAACATGTACAAATATATAAGGGGTCCATATAGTGAACTTGTTAGTTAGTTAGTTAGTTAGAGTTATTCACTTTGCGGTTAACACAAAAGACAAGGGGGCACTCTGTACTTCTAGAGGAAAACAGATTTCACCTCCAAATACAGAAAGGTTTTTTCACAGTAAGAGCTGTGAAAATGTGGAACAGACTCCCTCCAGACCTGGTTCTGGCCAGCTCAGTAGATTGCTTTAACCTCCCTAGCAGTATGATTCTTTCAGATTTTAGGTGCTGAAAGTGGTACCATTATTTGCAAGGAAATTTGGCGTTTTATACTGTAGGCCTGTAATTCTTAGGAAAAACTCACTTAAATCTGACCAAACTAGAGTCTAATAGGCATCCCGGGTATGACATTTTTTTGAAAGCAAAATTATAAATTATAATATAATAAATAATTATAAAAATTATAACAAATAATAATATAATTATAATAAAAATTATTCAATAATGTAATCAAATCAAAATCACTAAAATTTGCTCAGTTGCAGAATTGTCGCTGTCATTATCTAATTTTTTTTAACGAATTTCCCCACAAATCGCTATCGCTCAATTCTGCAAGTGATTATAATTTATTATCGCTGTTTTCTAGCTGATCTAAAACCATTTTTGACATAAAGGGACACTTTTGGTTGCTATGGGCAATCTACAGTTTGCAGGGAGAAAGAACAGTTTTTATTATACAAAAGTACATGTAGGACACTGTGCAGACCACTAGGGACAAAGGGGTGTGTGTATTTTTTACATACAGTACTGTAATCTATAAGATTACAGTATACTGTATGTAATGTGTTTGTTTACATTTTTGAATATGGCGCCTTTCTCCGCCTCCGTGCGTCGTAATGTCGCAGGGAACGGAGCTCGGCGGCACACAGAGGCACTGTGTGAATCGAGCGAGGACGCCGCTCGCTCACACAGCGCGGATGCATCGCTGGATCCAGGGAGGCGAGCCCGAGTCTGACTCGGGGTTACCGATCGCAGCACAGAAATTTAACCCCGAGTCAGACTCGGGAATACCGCCAGGATTCTTTCCTAAATGTACATAATATAACTGAGTACTAAGATTTGTAGGTAAAGTTGATCCGGGGTAAATCCAATTGCCTCTCGGGGATCAGGAAGGAATTTTTTCCCCTCTTGTGGCAAATTTGATCCTGCTCTGCTGGGGTTTTTTGCCTTCCTCTGAATCAACTGTGGGTATGAAGTTGGGTGTATGGGATTTTACTGTGTTTTTTATTTTGTTTGTTTATTTTTTTGTGGTTGAACTGGATGGACGTGTGTCTTTTTTCAACCTGACTAACTATGTAACTATGTAACTTTATCAGTCGGCATATTATGCTACAGTATGTCATGATACTACACAGTACGTTCTCTGCTTTGTTTCCAGCATTTATTTTCCCGCAAGAGAATATCATTTATATTCCACTAAAATACAAATGTGACCAAACTAGAGTTTATTTTTTGGATTAGATAAGAATTGACTCTCAGTACAAGTGTAAACATTTTAAGTATGATATAAGCAAAAGGATGTACTGTATACTTTCCTCTATCTACAGGATTAGATTGGTACGGTGCTTATTATACAAGAGAGTAAATTGTAATATGCAACACTGTACCCAAATGAAATATTTTTTCATTTTTTTCCCACTAATAGAGCTTTCTTTTGCTGGTATTTGATCACCTCTGTGTTTTTTATTTTTTGCTAAACAAACTAAAAAAACACAGACATTTTTGAAAAAAAAATGTTCTTTGTTTCTGTTATAACATTTAGCTTTCTCCTTCACTGACGGACACTGATGAGTCGGCACTGATGGGCACTGATGAGGCAGCACTGATGGGCACTGATGAGGAGGCACTGATATGTAGAATTGATGGGCACTGATAGGTGGCACTGATATGCAGCATTAATGGGCACTGACAGGCGGCACTGATGGGCACTGATAGGCAGCACTGATGGGCACTGTTTGGCATTGATAGATGGCACTGATTGGCACCAGTGGCGTAACCAGAGTTATGGGCTCCCGGGGCAGAATTTTTTTTTCGCCCCCCCTTGTATAATCATCCACTCTGGTTATAAGGATCTGTAATGTATCCCTCTCAGGGCTTTCAGCATGTAAGGGGTAAATTATTGCAGGATTAATCATTTAACCCCTTACTGTAAGGGATTAACAGACTGACCCCCCCCCCCCACAACCACAGATCCCCCATCATAGACTGAACCCCCCCCACAATCACAGATCCCCCATCACAGACTGACCCCCCCACAATCACAGATCCCCCATCACAGACTGACCCCCTAAATAACAGACCTCTCATCACAGATGGATCCCCCCAATCACAGATAGACCCCCCACAATCACAGACCCCCTATTTAACAGACCTCAGACAGTAACCCCCACCATAGTGCAGACCTCAGACAGTAACCCCCAGTAGTGCAGACCTCAGACAGTAACCCCCACAATAGTGCAGACCTCAGACAGTATACCCCAGCATAGTGCAGACCTCAGACAGTAACCCCCATAATAGTGCAGACCTCAGACAGTAACCCCCATAATAGTGCAGACCTCAGACAGTAACCCCCATAATAGTGCAGACCTCAGACAGTAACCCCCATAATAGTGCAGACCTCAGACAGTAACCCCCATAATAGTGCAGACCTCAGACAGTAACCTCCATAATAGTGCAGACCTCAGACTGTAACTCCCAGTAGTGCAGACCTCAGACAGTAACCCCCAATAGTGCAGACCTCAGACAGTAACCCCCAGTAGTGCAGACCTCAGACAGTAACCCCCACAATAGTGCAGACCTCAGACAGTAACCCCCACAATAGTGCAGACCTCAGACAGTAACCCCCAGTAGTGCAGACCTCAGACAGTAACCCCCAGTAGTGCAGACCTCAGACAGTAACCCCCAGTAGTGCAGACCTCAGACAGTAACCCCCAGTAGTGCAGACCTCAGACAGTAACCCCCAGTAGTGCAGACCTCAGACAGTAACCCCCAGTAGTGCAGACCTCAGACAGTAACCCCCAGTAGTGCAGACCTCAGACAGTAACCCCCAGTAGTGCAGACCTCAGACAGTAACCCCCAGTAGTGCAGACCTCAGACAGTAACCCCCAATAGTGCAGACCTCAGACATTAAACCCCAATAGTGCAGACCTCAGACAGTAACCCCCAGTAGTGCAGACCTCAGACAGTAACCCCCAATAGTGCAGACCTCAGACATTAACCCCCAATAGTGCAGACCTCAGACATTAACCCCCAATAGTGCAGACCTCAGACATTAACCCCCAGTAGTGCAGACCTCAGACAATAACCCCCAGTAGTGCAGACCTCAGACAGTAACCCCCAATAGTGCAGACCTCAGACAGTAACCCCCAATAGTGCAGACCTCAGACATTAACCCCCAATAGTGCAGACCTCAGACATTAACCCCCAGTAGTGCAGACCTCAGACAGTAACCCCCAATAGTGCAGACCTCAGACATTAACCCCCAATAGTGCAGACCTCAGACATTAACCCCCAGTAGTGCAGACCTCAGACAGTAACCCCCAATAGTGCAGACCTCAGACATTAACCCCCAATAGTGCAGACCTCAGACATTAACCCCCAATAGTGCAGACCTCAGACATTAACCCCCAGTAGTGCAGACCTCAGACAATAACCCCCAGTAGTGCAGACCTCAGACAATAACCCCCAGTAGTGCAGACCTCAGACAGTAACCCCCAGTAGTGCAGACCTCAGACCTCAGACAGTGGCGTGTGTGGTTTCCCTCAAGCGCGGGCTCCTCCTCCTCTGTGGGTGTGAACAGAGAGGAGGGCCGCCGCCGGGTGTACCAAGATGGCCGCCGCTCCGGAGCTAGGCCGAAGCCGGGGACTTTCCTAGGCCGAGGCTCCGGAGCGCTCCGCGGAGCCGGTGGATGGATTCGCCCCCCCCCATTTTTCGCCCGGTGCGACAGCCCCCCCTGCCCCCCCCCCCCCGCTACGCCAGTGATTGGCACTGACATTGATGGACACTAATAGATGGCTCTGATGGGCAACACTGATTGGGCAGGTACTGGACAGGTGTTAATGCTGGGCACTAATTGGCACTGTGATGGACACTAATTGGCACTATGGTGGGCACTGATTTGCACTGTGGTGGGCACTGATTGGTACTTTATTGGGCACTGGGAGAGGGTTGTGATGGGACACAGACTGGACACCGATTGGCAGCTGATGGGTACAATTGATGAGGGCTGTGCTGATAATCAATGTGCTGATTATCAGCACAGACCCCCAATCTGACAGGGAGAGCTGCCGATCGGTTCTCCCTGTCAGCGCGAACCGAGGAATGCTGTTTACCGGCACTTCCTGGTTCACGCTGTGATCAGCTGTGATTGGTCACAGCTGATCACGTGGTAAGAAGCCTCTGTCAGAGGCTTCTTACCACAATCAGAAATCAGAATCAGAAATGCAGTGTGTCAGATGGGCTCGCGCCGGCATTTTATCCTGCTGGACATCATATGAACGCCCAGTCAGGATAACAGAACCACTTCCCAGGCGTCATTCTGCATACAGCGGGCGAGAAGTGGTTAAAAAACTATCTTTCCTTTTTACGGGTCCATTCATACCAGATTCTTTGGCACATTTTTTTCAAAGCACACCAACGTACAAGGACCCAGGAAAAATAAAGAGGATGAATGGATACAGTTCACACTGTCATTTTGCGCTGATATGCACTGGTTTGTGCTGAAAAATAAAAGCCCTACTTATCTTCAGACAAAAAATGGGGGCAGAGGTTTAGCAATCATGGGACCACTTGTACAACTATGGAAAGGGATAACACAGTCCCTCATAGTCCACCGAAGGGTAATTCCAGTCTACATTAGCTGCAGCACCTCACAGACTGAAGAGTGTTTGTATAAGGCAGGGGTCTCCAAACTATGGCCCTCTAGTTGTTCAGGAATTTACAATGCCTCATGGGACGTGTAGTTCCACAACAGCTGGAGCACCGTAGTTTGGAGATCCCTGGTATAAGGACAAAGGAGGCACAAGAGGTGTCAAACTAAGTGCAGAAATAGGAAGCTTTTATTAGCTAAAAAAAAACATGTAGCAAAGTTTTTAACCTCCTCCAGTCTAATAAGGGCCTTCAGGGCCAAAGATAGCTGACATCCTTCTGTATGTGGTGGGTTGTGAGGCATAGTGGGTGGATACAGTTTTTGGGCTCCAAACACTTCTTTGATGTAAAATAGGTTTTACTTCACTTAACAGTCCTTTTTATATTTAGAGAGGGAAAGAGGGTTAGGCCCAGGACCAGGGCGGACTGACAACTCATGGGGCCCCCGGGCAATAGGAGATTATGGGGCCCCCAGGCTTAGAGATGGCCGCCATCTTTTTTTGATGCAACATGAATGTGGGCAAACCCATGCGGAGAAGCACCAAGCTCCGTGACATGCTGAGTGGCTTAGAGCTGGTGACCCGCTAAATTCACCAGAAGCCTCTCATGGGCAAACAATTGCAGCCTCACTGTGCCCCATGAAATGCAGCCAACTGTGTCCCATCAAATGCAGCCAACTGTGTCCCATCAAATGCAGCCCACTGTGTCCCATCAAATGCAGCCCACTGTGTCCCATCAAATGCAGCCCACTTTGCCCCATCTAATGCAGCCACTGTGCCCCATCAAATGCAGCCCACTGTGCCCCATCAAATGCAGCCCACTGTGCCCCATCTAATGCAGCCCACTGTGCCCCATCTAATGCAGCCACTGTGCCCCATCAAATGCAGCCAACTGTGCCCCATCAAATGCAGCCCACTGTGCCCCATCTAATGCAGCCAACGGTGCCCCATCTAATGCAGCCACTATGCCATCAAATACAGCCAACTGTGCCCCATCAAATGCTGCCCACTGTGCCCCATCAAATGCTGCCCACTGTGCCCCATCAAATGCAGCCCACTGTGCCCCATCTAATGCAGCCAACTGTGCCCCATCAAATGCAGCCAACTGTGCCATCTTAGTGGCAGGTCAGGCAGTGGATGATGGCGGTGAGATGTGGGATGGGCAGCGGCGAGCATGAATCTATACATTCTACATAGAGGGGGTGGTACCCTTAATGGATGGACAGCTCCCTGGTATACACACACACACACATGCACAGTATACATACACAGTGTGTGTGTATATATATATATATATTGTGAGAAGTGCCATGCTTTTGGGAGAAGGATGTGCTAAACTTCTCCAATCTCTGCTACATGTCCCTACTCATCACCTGCCCACCAGTACACAGGCACAGCCTCCTCCTCCTGTATTACCACATGCTATGTCTGTAAGCTGCTGGGCACTACAAGTACCAGCATGGCAGAAGGGGCAGCAGTGTGTTCTATCAGGATGATTTTTGGGGAAAAAAGTGCTGGTGTGTGTATATATAGATAAATCATCCTGATAGAACACACTGCTGCTGCCCCTTCTGCCATGCTGGTACTTGTAGTGCCCCAGCAGCTTACAGACATAGCATGTGGTAATACAGGAGGAGGAGGCTGTGCCTGTGTACTGGTGGGCAGGTGATGAGTAGGGACATGTAGCAGAGATTGGAGAAGTTTAGCACATCCTTCTCCCAGAAGCATGGCATTTCTCTCACACACAGAAAAACGATCTAACAGACACAAGAGGAGCCTGGCTGCTACACAGCCTCCCCCCTCCCCCTCCTCACCAGGATAGGTAAGCACTGATAATACAATTCTTCCAGCTTGGCCAGCTTACCTTTTATCAGGCAGCAATTCACCCCACACTGCAGGCTGTCCCCTCCTCCCTCTCCTCTCCTGCAGTCTCCTGCAGTCGGCATCTCCTGCTCGTATGTCAAAAAAGCCGCGCTGGAGAAGGGGGCGTGTACACTGTGCTCCCATTGGCTGAGAAGGCAGTGGAGAGGCGGTGCAGCTACAATCTCGAGATTTGCACATCAAAATAATGTCGGTAGTGGCCATTTCACTAATAGATGTAAAAATACACTGATTTCAACAAACTGTCCCTGCTTTTACCAAGGCTGGCAACCCTGATGGGGCCCCCTAGTGGCCATGGGGCCCTCGGTCCGTGCCCGACGGACCGAATGGTCAGTCCGCCCCTGCCCAGGACACACTTAAGCAGTTGCAATTTCAATTGGCAGACTCTGAGACTTCAATAGGAAGACAGTCGTACAGGTAAAGGCCCCCAGCAAGGTGCCACATCTGCACATGCAGGATTGCTAACAGTCTTGAACAGTTTCTAACACAAATTGTAACAGTCCTCTTTGCTTCACTACAACTTCTACTTGTAGTTCTTCAGCCCCTTGAACTTCTGGTCTCTAACTGGACCCTCTGATTCAATGAATCCCTGGAGCTCCTCAAAGCTTTGCGGTGGTATCTTCCTCAAGCTTCACCCACACTTCCCTGCTGGGTCCCTAGCTTGGCACTTCAGATACTTCTCAAGCTTCACCCCTGCTAAGCGACTCGGTCCCTGGCTTGACTCACAAGGCTGCTCTGCAAGCATCAGCTCCGTTAGTTGGGTCTCTGACTTGATCACCACCTAAAGTTTCCCGATTCTCCACCATGCTTGTTCGGTGAGAATGCTGCTCCGGTATTTGCTTCAGTTACTCACTGTGGTCCCTGGTAATGATTGGTCCCTTAGTGGCAACAGCTTCCCTTCTACCTCTGCCCACTACAGATTCTCTAGCCGGCAGAACCATCTGATTGGACTGCAAGCCGCAATCCCAACCCCGCGCTTTCCTCTTAGTTCTGGATAGGCCCTCACACAGCCTGGCAGCCAGATGCCCCCAGGATAGGCCCAATCTTCGGCCCAGCAGACCAGGGCATATGACAAACATCCACCAAGACAGCCGTTCAGGTGGCACAGAACATAGATCACCTGACCTCACCCGAATATATAGGTTCTCCCAGCAGGCCACAGGATTCAAGAAAATTCCTGCCCATTGACTGAGATACCCTATATACCCATAACCTGACCTTGGGTTTCCCTTCTCGTTTATATCACCTTGGGTTCCCTTCTCGTTTATAGTACCACCAAGTACCCGGGCCACCTAGCAGTAGTAGAGAAAAGTGCAACCGGGCCAAACTTAGGGAGAAATCAATGGATCTCTAGCAATTGTCTAGGGAAACTACTCCTGTCAAGTAAATTTGTGAGGAGCTCCCTGACTAAACCCAGGGCACTACAAAGATAATGGGCAACTCACTCAAAAGAATGACAGTCAGCGTTTATCATGAATATCATCAGGTTGCCAGCTGATGTTCTCCAGGGGTCTGGTATTCCAGACAAGAGTGCGCTTTCCCTGGGTAATGCAAAGAAACCAGGAAGTGGCTGATATCAGGAAGTGAAACCACCTTGGAGTGCAAACCGGACTGGAAATTATGTCACAAGCCTGTCAGCTGTGAATAGGGTTTGGCTATGCATTTCGGAGCCACTTAGCTCCTTTGTCAAGCCCCCTTCCTTCTTCCAGGATGTGAGTAGAAAAGCGCATATTAAAATTCACCACACCACAATGCAGCATACCACTGCATGTCCATGCATGTGTGATCAATGCTCATGTTGATGTGTAAATGTCTCCTTAGTCAGATAAATATAAAAACGTGCATATTATATTGAAAATAGGCTCCTTATGCATACTGTTTATAGATCTCAGTAGTGATGTCGCAAACACAAAATTTTCCGTTCGCGAACGGCAAACGCGAACTTCCGCAAATGTTCGCGAACGGGTGAACCGCCATAGACTTCAATGGGCAGGCACATTTTAAAACCCACAGGGACTCTTTCTGGCCACAATAGTGATGGAAAAGTTGTTTCAAGGGGACTAACACCTGGACTGTGGCATGCCGGAGGGGGATTTATGGCAACACTCCCATGGAAAATTACGTAGTTGTCGCAGAGTCGGGTTTTCCATAAAGGGCATAAATCACCTAACATTCCTAAATTGTTTGGAATAACGTGCTTTAAAACATCAGGTATGATGTTGTATCGATCAGGTAGTGTTAGGGTTAGGGTTGGGGTTGGGGTTAGGGTTGGGGTTACAGTTAGGGTTAGGGTTACAGATAGGGTTACAGTTAGGGTTAGGGTTACAGATAGGGTTAGGGTTCACAGTGATAGACCAAACTCTGACAGACCAAACTCCCCGTTTAACGCACCGCAAACAGTCCATTTGCACAACCGCAAACAGTCCATTTGCACAACCGCAAACTCCCCATTTGCACAAGGTTGGATTCCAAGCTAGCCATGTCCTGTTCCTTGTCCTCACTGATGTCATTGAATGTCTCTTCCTCCACCCAGCCACGTACAACACCAAGGGTCCCTGAAAGGTGACAACAAGCCCCCTGGGACGCCTGCTGTGGTTGGTCTTCCACCTCCTCAAAGCCACCTTCCTCTTCTGACTCCTCTTCTTCAGACTCCTCTCTCTTCATTGCCGCAGGTCCAGCAATCGACAACGACAAGGCTGCTTCTGGTGGTGATGGTGACCACAACTCTTCCTGCTCATCTAAGGCCTGATCCAGCACTCTTCGCAGGGCACGCTCCAGAAAAAACACATATAGGATGAGGTCGATGATGTTGCCTTGTGTTTGACAGACCAGGTTTGTCACCTCCGCAAAAGGACTCATGAGCCTACAGCCATTGTGCATGAGAGTTCAGTAACGCGTCCAAAAAATACCCAGCTCCGCAGAGGCTGTGCTCTTTTTTTTTAAGGGGCCGGTGTACCGAATAGATTTTAGGAAACGGGAGATGTAAAAAGATGCTTGGTCGGTCCTCTTACTTCCAATTTTTGCGGCACTGCGCGTGCGCCGTGCAATATACTGTGCAATCCCAATATGAGTCGTATGTTAAGTAGTACTATTCCTATCAGTTTAATCCCTGTTACGTCCCCTATCAGGGGACATGTATGGAATAGATTTTAGACAAACGTAAAGAGTTGTCAATAGTTGACACACTCATGACATAAATGTTATTCTTCTATGTGTCAATCTTGGTGTAGTGATGACTGTGTTCGTGCGCACGTTTGGGAGATTGCAGGCGATGGTTTTTTTTCAAAGCCTATGGTCGTGCTGAGGTAGTTCAGTGACAGTTAAGTGACCCAGAAAACAATGATTGTGCAGTGTGGGCCCATTGTTGGCCTAGTAGGCTTTAATGATCACCTTAGATGATCACAAAGAAAATTCATGTTTTTTCTATGCAAAATTATCCAGCCGATCGCTTTTGGTCTGTTCACAATGAAGCAACAACCTTATCACCTGGGGTGTGCCAACATGCCTGAAAAATTAGGTATTGTTGCAGCCGCTGCTGTAGCAGCGGCCATAAAGTTGATGTCTTCCAGGCAGAAAGTGCACTAAAACATTGCGGCTTGAACCCTAGTTGGTGGCGGATAAGTCACGCAAGTCATCCGGCATGCAGAGATAGAATACAGCAGTGTGTGGACTATTTTTAGCCCAAGGCAGCTCATCTCATCAGGCCTTTTTTAGTCAAATGTATCGCCCACTGTCAATCCCTTTCGGGATCCATGCCTCATTCATCTTAATAAAGGTGAGGTAATCTAGACTTTTTTGACCTACGCAAATTCTCTTCTCAGTGACAATACCTCCTGCTGCACTGAAGGTCCTTTCTGAAAGGACACTTGAAGCGGGGCAGGCCAGAAGTTCTATCGCAAATTGGGATAGCTCAGGCCACAGGTCAAGCCTGCACACCCAGTAGTCAAGGGGTTCATCGCTCCTCAGAGTGTCTATATCTGCAGTTAAGGCTAGGTAGTCTGCTACCTGTTGGTCGAGTTGTTCTCTGAGGGTGGACCCCGAAGGGCTGTGTCAATGCGTAGGACTTAAAAAGCTCTGCATTTCCTCCATCAACAACACATCTGTAAAGCGTCCTGTCCCTGCCGGCGTGGTCATGGTAGGAGGAGGATTACTTTCACCTCTTCCCCTGTTAGATTCCCGTTGTGCTGTGACATCACCCTTATACGCTGTGTAAAGCATACTTTTTAATTCATTTTGGAACTGCTGCATCTTTTCCGACTTCCGGTAATTCGGTAAGATTTCAGGCACTTTCTGCCTATACCGGGGGTCTAGTAGCGTGGCCACCCAGTACAGGTCGTTCTCCTTCAGCCTTTTTATACGAGGGTCCCTCAACAAGCACGACAGCATGAAAGACCCCATTTGCACAAGGTTGGATGCCGAGCTACTCATGTCCCGTTCCTCGTCCTCACTGATCTCACCGAAGGTCTGTTCTTACCCACAGCCACGTACAACACCACGGGTACCAGATAGGTGACAACGAGCACCCTGAGATGCCTGCTGTGGTTGGTCTTCCTCCCCCTCCTCAAAGCCACATTCCTCCTCTGACTCCTCTTCCTCAGACTCCTCTTCCAGCATTGCCGCAGGTCCAGCAAGCGATGCTGATAAGGCTGTTTCTGGTGGTGATGGTGACCACAACTATTCCTCTTCCTCTTCACGCTCATCTACGGCCTGATCCAGCACTCTTCACAGGGCACGCTCCAGGAAAAAAACAAAGGTTTGTCACCTCCTCAAAAGGACGCATGAGCCTACAGGCATTGCGCATGAGCATCCAGTAATGTGGCAAAACAATTCCCAGCTCCGCAAAGGCTGTCCTAGCCCCCTGGTCATACAAATTCTTGTTGATTGGTTTTTCTTGTTGGAGGTCAACATTAGGAGTGTTGAATTCCAACGCGTCGGGCTGTTGCAAATCAAGCGCCTCACTAGCATGTTGTTTCGGCGCTGGATATCTAAAAAAGTGCGCCATGGCCGTGTAGGAACGCCTGAAATGGCCACACACCTTCCTGGCCTGCTTGAGGACGCCCTGTAAGTCTGGGTACTTATGCACAAAGCGTAGTACAATCAGATTCAACACATGTGCCATGCACGGCACATGTGTCAACTTGCCCAAATTCAGTGCCGCCAACAAATTGCTTCCATTGTCACACACCACTTTGCTGATCTCCAGTTGGTGCGGAGTCAGCCACTGATCTACCTGTGCGTTCAGGGCGGACAGGAGTGCTGGTCCGGTGTGACTCTCTGCTTTCAGGCAAGTCGGTGTGACACTGTCGTATCCGGGATGTGGAATAGCCCCTGGGGAGCTGGGGGGTGCAGGTGATGTGGAGCAAGTTGCAGCAGCAGAAGAGGACTCAGCCGAGGAGGTTATCGAAGAGGATGGAGTGGGAGGAGTAGAGGAGGTGGCAGCAGGCCTGCCTGCAAGTCGTGGCGGTGTCACCACCAACTCCTCTGCAGAGCCACGCATTACATGCTTGGCAGCCGTCAGCAGGTTTACCCATTGCGCAGTGTAGGTGATATACCTGCCCTGACCGTTCTTTGCAGACCAGGTATCAGTGGTCAGATGGACCCTTGCTCCAACACTGTATGCCAAACATGCCATGACTTCCTTTTGCACAATAGAGTACAGGTTGGGTATTGCCTTTTGTGAAAAGAAATTTCGGCCGGGTACCTTCCACTGCGGTGTCCCAATAGCTGCAAATTTTTTGAAGGCCTCAGACTCCATCAGCTTGTATGGTAAAAGCTGGCAAACTAAGAGTTCCGACAAGCCAGCTGTCAGACGCCGGGTAAGGGGGTGACTCTGTGACATTGGCTTCTTACGCTCAAACATGTCCTTGACAGACACCTGACTGTGGGCAGATAAGCAGGAACTGCTTAAGGCGAGAGACGGAGTGGCGGATGGTTGAGAGGGGGCAAGGAGGACAGCAGTGGTTGACGTGGTTGATGCTGGACCAGGAGGAGGATGGTGGCTTTGAGCTTGTGTGCTGCTTGTACTTGTTATCATGTGTTGATCCCATAGGCGTTTGTAATGTGCGATCATGTGCCTTCGCAATGCAGTTGTACCTAGGTGGGTGTTGGATTTCCCACGACTCAGTTTCTTTTGGCACAGGTTGCAAATGGCATTGCTGTTATCAGAGGCAGACACACAAAAAAATGCCACACTGCTAAGCTTTGCAATGACAGCATTCTGGTGGTGGCAACAGCATGTGTTGATTGGCGTGCCGTCTGGCTGACTCGGATTGCCGATACATGCTGTCTGACTGTGCCACTAGCTCCTTGCGACGACCTCCCCCTGCTTCCAACTCGTCTCCTCCTCCTCTCTGTCTCCCCATCTGAACTTTCCCCCTGTTCTTCTTCTCTTGGAGCGGGCACCCACGTGACATCCACGGACACATTGTCATCATCAACCGCTTCACTTGTATCTGACAACTCAGCAAAGGAAGCAGCAGCAGATACAACATCACCATCACACTATACGTCCATGTGTGTAATTCTGCCTGACTGAGACATATCCCTTTTATCTACACGCTGTAGGCCTAACACACACGCCTGCAGACAACTAACTGCTATTCTATTGCAGTCAATTTTTTTTACATGTAATCTACTGTGCCATCAGATATATGAGTAGTGGCACTGGACAAGTAGGCACAGTATACGCTGTGAGCCTGACACACACTGGCAGACAACTGATAACTATTCTCTATTGCAGTCAAAATTGTGTTTTTTTTACGTGTAATCTACTGTGCCACCAGATATGAGTGGCACTGGTGACACTGGCAGAGGTTGGCAGAGTAGACGCTGTAGGCCTGATACAAACACTCGCAGACAACTAACTGCTATTCTATTACAGTCAAAATAGTTTTTTTTTTACATGTAATCTACTGTGCCACCAGATATGAGTGGTGGCACTGGACAAGTAGGCACAGTATACGCTGTGAGCCTGACACACACGCGCTGGCAGGCAACTGACTGCTATTCTATTGCAGTCAAAATTGTTGTTTTTAAAAAAAAATGTATCTACTGTGCCACCAGATATATGATTGGTGGCACTGGACAAGTGGGCACAGTAGACGTTGTAAGGTAGATTACAGAGGCAGATTACAGAGAAAAAAAAAGCAGACTGATGTACTAGCCCTATACAGGCTGTCAGTATATTAGGAAGAGCGGATATAGTCTAGCTAAACTCAATACAGTGTATAAATATATATACAACACCTGGGATGCATATATATCCTCTACACACTGTAACTCTAACTGACTAGCCTGCCAGCCTGCCTGCCTGCTCTATCTAACTCCAAAAAATTACACTCTCTCTCTCTCTCTCTCTCTCTCTCTGTCTCTCTCTGTAAACCACGCAACACACATTAGATTATGAGGAAAAAAAACAGACTGGTGGACTAGCCCTAAAAAGGGATTCTTGGGGTGCTGTCAGGACACTGTCCTTACAGCAGAGATCAGATGAGTCTTTCAGGACTGGAGTGGACACTGAATACACTGGCCTAGCTATCTATTTCCCTATTAAATCAGCAGCAGCTACACTGTCCCTCCTCTCACTAAGACTGCAGCTTCCGAATTAATCTAAAATGGATGCTGTCCAGGAGGTGGGAGGGTCTGGGAGGGAGGGTATGCTGCTGATAGGCTGGAATGTGTCTGCTGACTGTGAGGTACAGGGTCAAAGTTTGCTCAATGATGATGAATAGGGGGCGGATCGAACATTGCATATGTTCGCCTGCGGCGGCGAACGCGAACAAGCTATGTTCGCCAGGAATTATTCGCCGGTGAACAGTTCTGTACATCTCTAGATCTCAGTAGCTCAAAGCAGACCTTAACCCAGACAGCTTCTTTTGTGCTCTCTTTAGACCAGTATTTTGCCATCTTTTTTCAGTCATAGCACCCTTTAGGGCTTGTTTACACATGCTTCAAATGTGGCATTGGAGACACCTTTTTAAAGCACTCTAAACACCAATCAAAGCACCTGTCACTAAATAAAATGGTAAGCTTGCAGTCCTGTTCACACGTTGTGTTTGCTTTGCTTTGTTTAAAAAAATATACTCCATGTCGCTTTACTGGTGCTTCAAAGCATCTTCAAAGCCTCCATACAAGTCTATGACAAATCTCGCTAGCAGCACCTGCAGTTTTTGTGAGGTGTATTTTCAGCTTTAGCTTTGCTTTGTTTTGGAGTTATTGCAGGTATGAGCTATCAACACACACAGGGCATCTACCAAGCTTTGTTAAATCTCCAGAAAAGCACCACCGATGCATCAAAAACATATCAAAAAAGCATTTTGAAGCGGTTTGAATTAATTACAGAAGGAAAACATACCCCTCACTCCTCTGCCCTACTATGTACTTACCAGGATTTTCAGACTGAGACAGCCAGAAAGTGAGTGGACTTTCTATTTAGAAGGCTCAGGCGGCGTACACACGACCGAGGTTCTCGCTAGAAACCAGCGAGAACCTCGCTGGAAGCTGCATTCCAGCGAGAACCTCGGCCGTGTGTACGCTCTCGGCGAGCATCCCGTCGGGAATGCTGTCGAGCAGAAATAGAGAGCATGTTCTCTATTTGCTCGACGGCCCGCCTGGATGAATGGCTGGTTGCCATTCCCGACGGGCGGGTCGCCGAATCTGACGGCCGGCAGAGATCCTCGACGGGCGGAACAATGTGTTCTGCCCGTCGAGGTTCTCTGCCGTGTGTACGCGGCTTCAGAATTCTCTGCAAAATCAATGAAGTTGGTACATCCTGTATTTAATGTTTCTTTGTAATATGTTATACAACATTCAATTCCCCAAAAATTTAACACTGTGTAAAATCTACTTAAAAACAGAATGAAATGAGTAGCAAATCTCATAAACCCATATTTTATTCACAGTAGAAAGTTAAAACCATTAAAAAAAATAAAACTGAGAAAATGTACATTTTAAGAAAAATAATTAAAATAAGGTTATTTTGAACTTGATGGCAGCAACATGTCCCAAAAAAATAGAAAAGGGGTATGTTTACCACGGTGTAGCATTGCCTTTTCTTATAACAACACTCGTAAATATCTGATAGCTAAAAAGACCAGTTCCTGGAGTTTTGGGAAAGACATGTTGTCCCATCCTGCCTGGTCTAGGATTCGAACTGCCAAAAGTCCTGTGTCTTTTTTGTTGTATTTTTCATTTTAAGATGCACCAAATATTTTCATTTGGTGAAAGGTTTGGACTGCAGGCAGGCCAGTTAAGCATCCGGACTCTTCTACTATGATGCCATGCTGTTGTCATAGATGAAGTACGCGGTTCAGCATTGCCCTGCTAAAATAAGCAAGGCCTTCCCTGAAAAATATGTTGTTTGGATGGGAGCACATGCTGCTTTAAAATCTATATATTTCAGCATGATGACGACAATGCCCATTTCATACACACTAATTACAGTAGGCCCCATACCATCAGAAATTCAGACTTTTGAACTGAGCGCTGGTAACAAGCCAGAAGGTACATCTCCTCTTTAGGACGCGGTGCCTATAGTTGCCAAAAAGTATGACAAATTTAGATTAGTCTGACCACAGAACAATTTTCTACTTTGCAATAATCATTTTAAATACGCTTTGGTCCAGAGAAGACAGTGGCGTTTCTGGATCATGTTCAGCTATTATTATTATTATTATTATACAGGATTTATATAGCGCCAACAGTTTGCACAGCGCTTTACATCAGGGAAGACAGTACAGTCACAATACAAATCAATACAGGAGGGATTAGAGGGCCCTGCTCGTAAGAGCTTACAATCTAGAATGGCTTCTTCTTTGCCTGATAAAGCTTTAACTTGCATTTTTGCATGTGAGGGTGAACTGTGTTCACAGAGAGTGATATTTGGGTGTATTCCTGAACCCATGCAGTGATATCAATCACATAATCATGTCCATCTTTACTTCTGAGACACTCTGACTCTCTAAGATGCTCTTTTTATACCCAATAATGTAACAGACCTAATGCCAATTATTTTAATTTGTTGCAAAATGTTTATCCAGCTCTCCCTTGTTTCTAGTACCACTTAGGCTACATGTACACAGGACATATGAAAACCTCTTCTATACGTTAGAAACTCGAAAGCTAGTAACCATCAGTAAAAACTAGGGCTGTGACTGATTACAATTTTTGTGTTCGATTAATCGTTTTTTTTTTAATCGATTAATCGACTAATTTCGATTAATTAACGCACATACAGATACAACTACTTTTAGCTGATCTCCTTGCATTGCAACTCTGCATTAGTCAGTGGTAAATGTGGTGGGGGCAGCATGGGGGCAGATGTGTATATTCTTGCAGTATGGGAGCAGATGTGTATATTACAGCATCTACCCCCATGCTGTAATATACACATCTACCCCCATGCTGTAATATACACATCTGCCCCCATGCTTTTCATATACACATCTGCCCCCATACTTTCCTATACACATCTGCCTGCATGCTTTCATATACACATCTGCCTGCATGCTTTCATATACACATCTGCCCGCATGCTATACATGATGGTTGTCCTCTCTTACCTTCTTAAGGCAGGAGGACCCGTCCGCAGAGTAGCTGACACTGACACATGCACGATGCAAGCAGGCGGGCGCAGTGGCGTAACTAGAACCTTCAGGGCCCCGATGCATGAAACCATGAAGGGCCCCCCCAATGTTTCCAACCTACCAGATTGAAATTTACTTTCACGACATCCGAAATTTACTGGCACAGCCAAGTTTTTACTGGCATTTCGCAAAAGTTACTAAATAAAATGTAATAGACATTAAGGTAAAAAAACATAATTTCAATATAATAAGGGCAAATTATTTAGTCACATCACCTCCTGCCTCTATCCCCTCTGCCACCAACACCAGCTGCCTTCACCCCCCTCTGCGGTGCCACAATCTCCCCTGCCTCCAATCTCCTCCTGCGGTGCCACCATCACCCCCTACCTCCATCGTATCCCCCTCTGCCACCATCACCTGTCACTGTCGGCTGGGCTGTCTGTCACACTCTCTATCCCCGACTCCCCTGTGAACGTTGTGTTGCCTGGATGCAGCAGGCTCCGCCATTCTGCCGCCGCCGCGTGCTTCTCAGAGGGGTGCTAAAGAGGGGGTAAGAGACAGGGTTTGTAGGGGTGTTACACAGGAGACAGGGGTGGTAGGCATGTTAGACACAGCCAGGGGTGGTAGGGAGGGGGTTAGACACAGGAAGGGGTGGTGGGGGGGGGGGTTAAACACAGGCAGGGGTGGTAGGGAGGGTTAGACACAGCCCGGGGTGGTAGGGGGGGTTAGACACAGCCATGGGTGGTAGGGGGTTAGACACAGCCAGGGCTGGTAGGGGGGGGGGGTAGACACAGCCAGGGGTGGCAGGGGGGGGGTTAGACACAGCCAGGGGTGGTAGGGTGGGGGGGGGTTAGACACAGCCAGGGGTGGTAGGGGGGGGGTTAGACACAGCCAGGGGTGGTTAGACACAGCCAGGGGTGGTGGTAGGGGGGTTAGACACAGCCAGGGGTGGTGGTGGTAGGGGGGTTAGACACAGCCAGGGGTGGTGGTAGGGGGGTTAGACACAGCCAGGGGTGGTGGTAGGGGGGTTAGACACAGCCAGGGGTGGTGGTAGGGGGGTAAGACACAGCCAGGGGTGGTAGGGGGGGTTAGACACAGCCAGGGGTGGTAGGGGGGGTTAGACACAGCCAGGGGTGGTAGGGGGGGGTTAGACACAGCCAGGGGCGGTAGGGAGGGGGTTAGACACAGCCAGGGGCGGTAGGGGGGGTAGACACAGCCAGGGGAGCAGTGTGACAGGTGGGGGGAGCAGTTTGTCAAAGGGGGGGGGGCAGTGTGACAGGTGGGGAGCAGTTCTGGGGGGGGCAGTGTGACAGGTGGGGGAGCAGTGTGACAGGTGGGGAAGCAGTTTCTGGGGGGGCAGTGTGACAGGTGGGGGAGCAGTTTCTGGGGGGGCAGTTCTGGGGGGGCAGTGTGTCAGGTGGGGGAGCAGTGCGACAGGTGGGGGAACAGTTCTGGGGGGGCAGTGTGACAGGTGGGGGAGCAGTTCTGGGGGGGGCAGTATGTCAGGTGGGAAAGCAGTGTGTCAGGTGGGAAAGCAGTGTGACAGGTGGGGAAGCAGTGTGACAGGTGGGGAAGCAGTGTGACAGGTGGGGGAGCAGTTCTGGGGGGGCAGTGTGTCAGGTAGGGGAGCAGTTCTGGGGGGGGGCAGTGTGACAGGTGGAGGAGCAGTGTGTCAGGTGGGGGAGCAGTGTGTCAGGTAGGGGAGCAGTTCTGGGGGGCAGTGTGTCAGGTAGGGGAGCAGTTCTGGGGGGGCAGTGTTTCAGGTGGGGAAGCAGTTCTGGGGGGGGCAGTGTGTCAGGTGGGGAAGCAGTTCTGGGGGGGGGGCAGTGTGTCAGGTGGGGGGGCAGTGTGACATTTGGGGGAGCAGACAGGTGGGGGAGCAGTGTGTCAGGTGGGGGAGCAGTGTGTCAGGTGGGGGAGCAGTGTGTCAGGTGGGGTAGCAGTGTGTCAGGTGGGGTAGCAGTTCTGGGGGGGGGGGCAGTGTGTCAGGTGGGGGAGCAGTGTGTCAGTTGAAGGAGCAGTGTGACGGGGAGAAGTGTGACATATAATACAGCTCATCCGACATCACATACACAGCTCTCTGTGCACCAGCATTACCTTCTCCCCAGCAGCTGCAGCACTGCCTCGCACATCTCTCCCTCCACCTGTTCACGGCTCAGCCTCCTGTTCTCATCTTGGGTGTCCCAGCCAGGTCCCGCAGCACCACCACCAGCACAATCCCCCCTGCCGCCTCCTGCTCCACCAGTCCACCATACCTAGAGCCGACCCGACGAGGAAACCCGGAAGTACCCGGAAGTAGCGCGGAGCTACATGTAGGGGAACTTGGCGCTGAGGGGGGAGAAGGAGGATGCCTGATGCTGCATGATGGGTGCCGCATACCTCATACCGATCGGCTCGGGCGGCTCTAGTCCTGCAAAGGGAACGGCGTTCCCGCAGGACTCGAGCTCTGATACAGGGGGCCCTCGACACTGGGCGGGCGGGTGATGATGACGTCAGCGCGCCGCTACTTGCTTGCCGCCGGGTGGACCAAGATGGCCGCGGCTCCGGAGCTAGGCCGAAGCCGCGGTCTTTCCTATCGGCGAGACCGCGGAGCTCACTCCGCGGATCGTCGATCAAAATTTTTTTAGTCGATCAAAGAAATTAGCGATTAATCGAACAATTAATCATTCATTTTCGCAGCCCTAGTAAAAACCGTATATTTTGCCGCCTTTAGATACAGCGTTTATGTGTGCTTAGCATCATTTATGAGTGTTTGCGTTTAGAAGCCCACAAAAATGCATGAAAAACAGGTTTTATTAACTATTTCAGCCATTTTGTGAGAGAAGGGAAAGCAGCAGCAGAGAGAGCAAAGTGCTTTAACTATGGATACCATCTCTCTCTTTCTCTTCCCCCCTCTCTCCTTCTCTCTCTCGCCCTCTCACTCCATCTCTCTCCCTCTCCTGTTCCCTCTTTCCCCTCTCTCTCCCTCTCCCCTCTCTCTCCCTCTCCCCTCTCTCTCCCCTCCCTCCCTCTCCCTCCCTCCCTCTCTCTCCCTCTCTCCCCCCTCCCTCCCTCTCTCTCGCCCCCTCCCTCCCTCTCTTTCCCCCTCTCTCCCTCTCTCCTCCCCCCTCTCTCCCTCCCTCTCTTTCCCCCTCTCTCCCTCTCTCGTCCCCCCTCTCTCTCTCCCTCTCCCCCTCCCTCTTCCCCCTCTCTCTCTCTTCCCTCCCCCCCCCCCTCTCTCTCTCTCCCCCCCCCTCCCTCTCTCCCTCCCTCATCAGCCTTTCAAAGATGTAAGCTTCACATAGTACAGAAAAATTAAATCAAAAAACATTATAAATATTGAAAAATGTTACTTATTAGACTGGATTTCTTGATTCACAAAACATACAACTGTGTTATAAGAGCAGATCTTACAACTAAGCATAAACAAGTGAAAATCAAACCACTTTTTTTTTTAGACAAAGGAAAATTACTGAAAAAAGCGAGCCAGCAGGTTGTGTGCCTTAATCTTCTTTTATCTTTAATCTACGGCCACTGTCCCATAGGCATGTACACACACGATCATAATGTAAAAACACTGATTATAGTGCTGTGTTTTGGTGTATCTGACGAGAAACTACTTTGTGATTAATATAAAATATACGATATCCAACCCTGAATAAATACCTACATCAAGGACAATGTACATTAGCAGCTTGCCTCAATATTCAATAGAAATAATACTGTGTAGCTTAACCCCCGTAGGAGCCGCTGGGGTATGGGATCCCCCACCCTGCACAGCCAGGCACACTGCATTTTCCACAGCACATGAAGTCAGGAAACAGTCTGAGCAGCTTTTTCTTTGTTTATTAGGGATTAAACTTGAATGGGGAATATGGGATGCCCACTTGATCAGTGTAGTAATGTCCTCATGGACATCCATATACATCCGTATATACACTCCTCAGCCTCCTCCAACTTGCTTTCAGATCTACTTCTTCTCCTCCAGCACAACTCTTGCTCATGGAACTGCAACACCCAGGACCAGGTGGCAGTGTTTGTATGATCTAATAAAGGCTCAATTTGACCAGTAGCAGATGCCCCTTACTAAAAAGTCAGCTGTTAGCGCTTGAGCGGTCTGGAAAAAGCAGCATGCAATATGTGCAAATATACAAACACAAATAGTACATAAAAAAAACAGTGTTGTATGAATAATAGTGATACTCTTCAACAAGTATGTAAATGTGCATTAAAGGGGTTGTAAAAGTTTGTTTTTTATTTTTTAATGTTCCTTTAAGCTAGGGCATTGTTGGTTCACTTACCTTTTTCCTTCGATTTTCCTTCTAAATGTATTATTTTTTTTGTCTAAATTTTTCACTTCCTCAGTAAGCTTGCCCCCATCATCCGAGCCGTTCTGGCTGGGGGTTAGACTGCGTGCTCGCCCCCTCTCTTGGAACTACATCCATGCGGAGAGACGCTGTGAACACAGCGGAGGGGGCGAGCACACTGACTAACCCCCAGACAGAACGGCTCAGAATATGGGGTAAGTGAACCAACAAGTGAAGGTAAGTGAACCAACAATACACTTGCTTAAAGGAACCTATTTAGAAAATAAAAATAAAACCTTTACAATCACTTTAAAAAAAAAAATAGATCACAATAAAGTGAATAAATGTCCATGAGTGTAAAATAAATAGTTCCAGTGTTATTACTCCACAATTTCAGTATATCATAGTCTGTGTGTTGCCTCCACCAAATATAAGGAGTGCACACTCATCAGAATCAGTTGCTGTCTAGGTTATAGGACAGCAAAAGCACATTCAGTATTTAATGGTCTTCCTTCCTGAAGATACATCTGATACTCTATGGATGTTGTATATCTTCCAGCTTCACAGGTGAAGTCATCAGGGAAACTGCTCAATCTTATCAAGCCTGATAGAAGGATCACCAACACCACAAAAATAGTGTAGTATTTATTAAAACATGTAAAAAACAATAATTAAAAACACCACCAAACTACAAACAGGGAATGTTTTTTTGGACAACTAACGGTGCAAGAAATCCTTATAAAGTGCATAAGAAAACATGAGGCACATAAACCTACATAGTATGCCGCCAAACTGAGCTCAGAATGGCGGCATTACCTCTGGCATATAAGTCAAGCCCTACTGCTTGCGCCACGCTCATCATCAGGAGCATGACAATATCCGCTATACCTCTTTATATAAATAGCCCTCACAGGATGTTCAGATTCCATTGTATGGGGAAAGCATGGGCGGCAGAACATCACTTCCTGTCCCGGGGCATTTTTTAGATGCCCTTTACAGGCAGGGACCGCGGGCCCCTTTGGTGTAGCAAAGAAAGTCCTAGTGCACAGCTGTCCTATCTGTGCCCACTGCTCCCAGCACCACCTCCTCCGGCACTGCCAGCCCACCTGGCTGCAGCTACCCCTTTCTCCTGCCTGTTGCACAACAGTCCTCCCGGCTGACTATGCATCCATCCCAAACTGCTCTTTCCCTGTCCTCTCTGGCTACCTCTCAGTCCTGCTGACTGTGTGCCATTCACCAGCCCACCTGGCTCGCTTCTTCCCTGGAGATTTGCCTGGCAGTGTCCTCCTGCTGTCCTCACCTTGCTCACATGCCTTCTGGACAAATTTACCTACACTCAAACAAAAAACCTGACTCTGGCAACACTAGGGGGTGTTACAAATGTATATATATAAAGGCAGCGCTGTATCTACAAGAGATTACTGTGATCAAGTATTGAAATAAACAATAATGTTAATATCCAGCATCAAGCATGTGAAGTGATAAATGTCTTATCTAACCTGTGTCACAAAACACCTTGTGGATCCCTCCACACCTGTGATCTTCACTCACAAATAGATATCATTTCCAAATAAGAGGTAGGTTATAATAAACCACTCAAAAAAAATATTTCTAAACATCCCACATACAGTATAGCTCTCATTTATATCAGGAGAGTGGTATTCCTTTAAGAAATTGCATCCACAATGTTATCCAAAAACAAAAATAAACACTCCTAATAGTGTTATCTTGCAATTAAGTATAAAAAGTGCGTAGGTAAAGCCTGTGTTTCGAGAGACCCGCATGTTCACTATTTCCCAACAGATCAGCAGAGTGCCAGCGTGCAGCATGACGATATCAGCTAATCCCATCCATATTATTGTAAAGACTTCTTCAGAAACAACGTGACAAAGAGCAATGAGAAATTGCTGTCATCAGATCCCATATTTCTGCAGACAAAATTTATAGTAAACCATAATATGATCTTTGTTATGGTGAGTTTGTGCCCTTTTCTCTTTATTTATTATGGCTAGAACTAAAATCGCCAGTTATTCAAAATTATTCTTTGCCAAGTTAATATGACATGTTGAATATGAACATTTGTATTCTTCTGTCCAATCATATTTAAACTCCTTTTCACAGGTTTTCCCATTTCTATTTTTTTGTAAAAAGAGTGTTGTTCACAGAGCTCAATAGCTGAAGTTGAAATTTACATACACAATAGAATGCATCAGAGCAGAGACTCACAGATTCTCGCCTTTCTCTCTGCACAGCACTGTCAAAGGTTTCAGTTAAGGAAATTGTGTCCAACAGGGGACTGCTGTCCTGTCCCATAGCATTTTGGAATCCATTCAGCATGTATTACATTTTTAAAACAAAGATTTAGGACACCAGTTTAAAATGTATGCATTATTAATAGGAGTAAAGTGGTATTGTTATTGCTGTAATGGTTTTGAAAATTACATCATTCATTGTTAAAATGTAGGAGCCCCTTTTTCAACCATGGCAATCCGATATCCATATTCCACCTATGGACTCTATTGACATGCAGATGTACCATGTATGCACAGAAAGAGCACTAGAATATTTACCTGGCACTCTTGCTTATTCATGTTAAAGTCATAAGGGAATTGATAAGCATTGAGACACAATATATATATATATATATATATATATATATCTTTAATACATACAATACATACATGTTATACCTACTGAAACTACGCAGGTAATGGAATAACTGTTCATGCAATGTATTGTGGTAGATGGCAGGTCCACTGGAATTCAAAGACATATACATGAATGCACATGCAGTGAGACCAATTTACCCCGTGGTTTAAAAACACAATCCATGGCTTTGTTAAAACTGATGATGATGAATGCTAGAAGAAGATTTTTATTAGAAATAAAGCCCTTGGGAGCCCCATATCTATTCTTATCACCTGTATCCTCACAATAGGATTTAAACCTTGAGGGTAGTCAGCAGATATTGGACACATAGAACATTTAATCAGCTTGTTGCACTAAATCCAATTAATTATTGTTCCCCTTAAGGTTGGCCATTGAATTCAGAGGACGGTCAATTGTGCATGCATGATCTGACTACCTTCGGGGCATGCAACCACTAGAGAGCAGCATAGTTCTTTAATAACTTCTAAGCCCAGCTCACAAGTGGTTTCTACACAAAAGGATTAGGAAAAAAAAGCCAAAAAAATAGGGAAAGCATCAGGAATCCCTTTAGATATCCCTTTTGTTTTCCACATTTGGCTGTTTAAAGCATTATTTAGCCCAATTAATCAAGTGGCTGCCTGTGTTCCGTCAGATTAGGTGACTTGTCAGGATTGGTAACAGAAGTGATGTTCCATCACCACCATCTTGCTACAGCATAGCTCCCAACTGTCCCTGATTTCGAAGGACTGTCCCTGATTTGGAGAAATGTCCCTCTTTCCTTTTCATTTGTCCCTTGTTTGGTCTGACCTACATAGATGTATATAAAATGCACTTTTTATCTATCAAAAAGTGTTTTCCAGCACTAAACCTTTCATCTGATTTCTAAATTGCTGCATTTGTAAACTTCAAAAGCCAATATAAAGGAATACTAGTGGTAAAAAATGCACTGAAGGGTTTAACCAATCTTGTTTTTTTGTACAATTCTCCTTTAAGGGGTGTGTTCTATGCCTGCATACTTTTGCTGATAGGTGTCCCTCATTTCTCAAAAAGTTGGCAGGTTTGCAACATCCCGCACTTCTTCATAGTAACGATACACTGAGATGGGGGCAGGCAGACATCTTGTTCCATCCACCGGAGTTTTGCATCTCACAGTACTTTTTAACAGAAAACCCAGCTTATATAGTCAAGCACAGTATTTATAAATCCGACAGACTGTGGAACTGATGCATTCTTTTTTATTTTCATTCCTAATCTACATGCTGCTGAGTTCTACAATGTACAACACAGACTGCAGGCAGGTTGAGTGTAAACAATGCAATGTGTTTACAGATCAAGATAGGTTAAGATTACATGGGTGTGTGGATGTGTTAGGTGTTTGCCGGACACTTTTGTAGTTTGAGGTCCTTCTTTGATGGTGAGAAGCTATGTTCCAGACTGGTTGGACAATGGCTGGAGGATCTCCGGATCACTGCTCCATTGTGTTTAGATCTCCGATGCCAAAGTGGACACAGCACTGTGATCATCCTAAAAGGCCCCCATTAGGGCTGAGCTCCATGTTCGATTCGAATGTATATTCGACTCGAACATGTTCTGTTCGTACGTTCGACGAATTTTGAACAAAACGGGTCGTTCGCGCCAAATTCGAGTGACGCGCAACGGTTCATAATTCACTGCGGCATTGCGCGCTGATGATTGGCCAAACATGCAGTATGACCCTGCATGCTTGGCCAATCACAGCGCGCAAAAAACGAAGAGCCATAATTGGCCAAAGCCAGGGTGGCTTTGGCCAATTATGGCTCAGGGCTTAAGCACACACCCCACACTATATAAGGCTGCCTGCTGTGCGGCCTCGTGTAGTGTGTTCCAGCGTTGAACTGAGATCAGTCAGGGATACAGAGAGATAGTCTTTTTAAACAGGCTAGTCAGTTTAGCTTAATTTACAGTGTGTAGAGGATATATATGCATCCCTAGGAGTTGTACATATATTTATACACTGTATAGCTTAGCTAGATCAGTTCTTCCTAATTTACTGGCAGGCAGGTGATTGTGCTATTTTTAAAGACGTTATCACAGGTATAGACACCCAGCAGGTACAATATTTAAAGGATTTTTTTTTTTTTTTTTTTATGTAAGCATCATTAAAATCACTGCTCCTGGAGCAGTGATTTTAATAATGTTTAAATAAAAAAATAAAAAAAATTCCTTTAAATATTGTACCTGCTGGGTGTCTATAATTTGCCTGTGAAAACGTCTTTGAGAACCCGGGTCTTGCCCGAGGGAACATGTATCAATGGAAAAAAGTTTTAAAAATTGTCGTTTTTTCAGGAGTCCTTTTTTCCATTGATACATGTTCCCTGGGGCAAGACCCGGGTTCTCAAAGACGTTTTCCAACAATAACTTGAATATTGGGCTTTAAAATTAGCACTTTTGAATTCGAACGTTCGAGTCCCATAGACTTCAATGGGGTTCTAAATGTTCGCGCGAACGGGCTGTCTGTTCGATCGTTCTGGTGCGAACCGAACGTGGGGGTGTTCGGCTCATCCCTAGCCCCTATCATTACTAGATTAAGCACAAGATGTTTGTGTGAAACACATCTACGTGACCTTGTGTTGGTGTCTTTGGTGTTATCACTTTGAACAATAAAAGGCAATTGGGATTCCTAGATGTGCAGCGATTTCTTTTCTTACAAGTTTCCCACGGAGATGGGCCGGGGCTGACACTCTACGAGGCATTCCACCTCAGGTTATCATCATACACCTGGAGCAGCGGCTCTTTTTGTTTGTATATCTACTACTAGAATCTGCTGCAACGTTCATATGCAGGTACACTATATTGCCAAAATGATTGGGATGCCTGTCTTACAGGCCAACTTTGATGGCATCCCTATCTTAGTCCGTAGGGTTCAATATTGAGTTGGCCCAACCTTTTCAGCTATAACAGCTTCAACTCTTCTGGGAAGTCTGTCCACAAGGTTTAGGAGTGTGTCTATAGGAATGTTTGACCATTCTTCCAGAAACCCATGTGTGAGGGCAGGCACTGATGTTGGATGAGAAGCTCTGGCTTGCAGTCTTTGCTCTAATTCATCTTAAAGGTGTTCTATCAGGTTGAGGTCAGGACTCTGTGCAGGCCAGTCAAGTTCCTCCACCCCAAACTCGCTCATCCATGTCTTTGTGGACCTTGCTTTGTGCACTAGTCCAAATGATTTGGTGAAGGGGGAGTATGGTGTGGGATTGTTTTTCAAGGGTTATGCTTGGCCCCTTAGTTCCAGAGATTGGAACTCTTAAGGCATCAGCATACCAAAACATTTTGGCTAATTTTATCCTCCCAACTTTTAAGGTTGTCCCCTTTCTGTTCCAACATGACTGTGCACCAGTGTACAAAGCAAGGTCTATAAAGACATGGAGGATGCAGTTTGGGGTGGAGGAACTTTGCTCTCCAGCTAGTTGACGATTAAAAATTACATACAGACATGCCATTGTGCTTACATTTTGGCTTCTCCTCCCGATCCATCCTGATTGGCCCGGAGGAGAAACCGGAAGACATTAGCGAGTATTAATTTGCTACTGTCACAACACACAAATGGGTGTTTTCGGGGTGCAATGCTATGCGCCCAAGCTCAACCTGTTTCAAGCCAGTTAGAGCCTCAGGCTCTAATCATGTGGCTTAAAAGAAAAAACTCATACAAATGTATGAGTCCAGAGCTCTGCAGGGGAGTGGCACCCCAGCGCCCCCAATGGACTAGCAGCTTCTGGTAAGACCCCTTTCACATGGAGCAGACTCTGAAAAAGCAGGGCTTGATTCACCGGAACAGGACATGGCCCAAGGCTCATGTGCCTGTTCCCCAAAAAGACAGCTGGATCAATACGTCCAGAGATGAGAATTTCTGTCTTTTTAGCATTTAGACTAAGGGAATTGTGATCCATACACTGTTTGATGTCTAATAGGCAGGAAGCGAGCTGCAGACCAGGGGCAGGGTCAGATAGGCTGTCGACGACCAACTGAACATCGTCTGCGTACAGCCGATTAAACACTACATGGGTGTCCAGCAGACTTGCAAGCGGCCGAAGATACACATTAAACAGCCATGGCGACAGCGTCGAGCCCTGAGGCATCCCACAGCTCAGGGTGCTGATGGCAGATAGAAAAGATCTCATTGGGCCCGTCTGAAAAATGGACAGGCAGACCCGATTGGTGTGCTTGTGTGAAAGGGGCCTAAGGCCTTGTTCACACAGGGCATACACAGAATACCTTTACAGGGATGCTGTAACAGCTCTGGTGAACGGAGTGACCCACAACGGCGGTTAGCAAGGATTTCAATGCGCTTCTTTATGTGAGAACTCAGCATTGGACCCCAGGCGTCACTCCACACAAACAGGAGTTTGGGGGTTCTCTACATCATACATCATCTCTCTCCCCTAAAGAAAGGCGTTGAACTACTAAGGATGGACGCATTACAACATGCGACCAGAGCTTAGAGTTTAAAATTATAATATACTCTTTAAAGATTCCAATACACCTCTATATGCAAGTGATTATCAGTACGGGACCCCAGGTGTCACTCCACACAAACAGGAGTTTGGGGGTTCTCTACATCATATCACTTAAACATATAGGGATGTATTAGACCACTAAGGAAGTCGATATGAAATACCATCAACCCTTAGCATAGAAAAGTTAGAGTGAACATGTTCAACAAGTTAGGATGAGGTCTATAAGCAATTTAGCACTTATGTCAAGCACGTAGTAAATAGGAGTTGTAGAGACAACTAATAGTTACATATGAGAGGCAATATAGCTCAGGTAATAATAGTTGCATATAAGAGGCAAATATTGCTCAGATAATAGTTGCATATGAGAGGCAAATATAGCTCAGGTGATTTGAGAGTAGATGTCCCTTTAAGATATTCCTTACCATACAGTCATTGGCACAACAGTATATCCCAAGTAGTATGTTAATAGCCTTAAGCCATAATGAATAACAGCAATTGTTTTAGATGGATAAATGCAGCAGATCTTCCTATAGCACTACAAGTGACACAATAGCTACTTATTCGTTTGCAGGGCTTCAGTGAAGAAAGTAGGGAATGCATAGTGAATGGTGTCCGCAAGGAAGCGTCAAAGGTTGTCCCCAGTAAATGGTACGCTGTTGCAGTAAATGCAACAGCTCTAATGCAGGTTGGTCCGTTGTTGCATCATGGGGAACGATGGCACCATTGTTTGTAGCATGGCTGAGCTACGGCTGACAATAATAGAACACACTTGACTGTTCCCTGAAAGCCTTTATAGGCCGGTCACAGCTGCAGTGCATCAGCACTGAATTCAAGAGAACCGCCGTGAGTAGCGGCGCACTTCCGCCTTCCAAGCTGGAACACATGCGGCGCCAGGCGATGACATCATCACACGGTCGCCGTAATGTGTTTCAGCGTGGGACGCATTACAAGAATACAGATGGGTGTTCTGTAGCACTTTTTTTTATTCTACTTGCCTTGTGCTGTTAGAAAATGTCTAGTTTAAGGAGTCTTTTCAAATTCTGAAAGCTGTAAGTGAAAAATGAAAAGCTCCAGATTTTTTGAGAAATGTTTGGGTAAGTTCGATTTTCACCATTTTGCAAAAAGGCGCAAAAATTACAAATATTTGTTATTTATTTACTCCATACAGGTTAAGCTTTTATATTTAGTAGGTATTTAGCAGGAATCTTGTAAAATCTGCTTTGTTTTTATCTGCTAATAATGGTTTTAGTTTGTTTGCAAATATATTGGTTCGATAAACATTTTCGCATATACCATGGGGTCTAAAAAATCAGCTGCACCTTCTTTTTATTCTAGAGCTCATATGCTTTCAGAAAATATATCGTTTTGGGGGTCTTTCATAAATTCTGAAAGCTGTAAGGGAAAAATGAAAACCTTCTGATTTTTGGAGAAATTTGGACATTTACACGTTTGCGTCTGTTTAATTTTCACAATTTAGCAAAAAGGCACAATTTAAAAGTTACAAATATTTGTTATTTATTCACTGAATACAGGTTAAGCTTTTACATTTAGTGGGAATTTTGTAAAATTTGCTGTGTTTTTATCTGCTAATAATGGTTTTAGTGTATTGTCTGCAGAGGTGATCAAATACCACCAAAAGAAAACTCTATGGGCCAGATTCACGAACACTTGCGCTGGAGTATTTGGATATGCGCCGCGTAACTGTGATGATGCGCCGTAGTTTCTATGTGCCCGTACCCACCAAACTAGATGCGCCCAATAACGGGTCATTTGCGACCGGCGGAACGTTCCGACGCCAGAGTATCGTCAGCGCTTATTTTCGCTGGGCGCATCAGTCGCGCCCATTGATTTCCCCTGCATATATGCAAATGAGGGAGATTTCCCAATTCACGAACGGATTAGCACCATACGCTGGCTACATGCGCCGCGCGTATCTGGTCCGTCCGGCGCAAAGTTATTTCTACAAAAGGCTGCTTTATCTTTACTCCAGACGGTCACAGGTCAGCAGGAGAGCAGCTACAGCAGCGTTACCGACGATAGGAGCTAGCTGAACAACAACCCTTGCAAGGACAACACCTCTGTGTGCCAACATGCCAGGGGCAATTGTGGTCCTAGAACTACTGATGGGTCCCCTGGAACCAAGAAGGCGGCCACGTGAGAGGATATACCGCACTCGTATGAACCTCTTTGGCATGGGGGATGAGGAGGTGTATCGCCTCTTCAGATTCAGCCCTGATACAATACTTGAACTAACCACAACCCTGCAGGATGACATCACCAGCAAGACACACCGCTCACAAGCAGTGCAGCCACTGGTGAAGGTCCTGGCAACACTTCATTTCCTTGCAAGTGGATCATTCCAGCGTACAAGTGGAGTGGTGGCTGGGATGTCACAGTCCTCCATAAGCAGATGTGTGCACCAGGTTGTCCCTGCAATCCTCAGACGCATGTCCAACCAGTTCATTAGACCCACCACTGAGGAGCTGCGGCTGAAGGCAATGACAGATTTCTACAACATTGCCAGATTCCCTCGCACTGTGGGGGCCATTGATTGCACACATGTGGCCCTACAGCCCCCCAGTGCCACAGAGCACATATACCGCAATCGGAAGCATTGGCATTCCATCAACGTACAGGTGATAGCTGATGCCCAACGCCTCATATGGCACGTCCGCGCCAAACACCCCGGGTCCAGCCATGACAGCTACATATACAATCAGAGCCCCATCCCAGCAGAATTTAACCAGAACATGTATGGGGACAGCTGGCTGGTTGGTGAGTGACATGGGAGTCAGGCATGACTATCCCCTCCCGTGATGCACAACAGAAATCGCACATGCATGACTAACATTATCCTGTCTTTTCCCTTACAGGTGACTCTGCATATGCACTGGGACCCCATCTAATGACTCCTTTCCGGAACCCCCAAACCAGAGGAGAGAGAAAATACAATGAAGCACACATCAAAACCCGTGCAGTGGTGGAGCAAACATTTGGGCTCCTGAAGTCCCGTTTCCGATGCCTGGATAAGTCTGGGGGGACCCTATTGTATTCCCCTACCTTTGTGTGTCAGATCATCGGTGCATGTTGCATACTACATAACTTTGCTATGAAAAAAGGCCTGCATATTGACATACGTGATGACCTGACCCCCGACCCACACAGTCCCCACCTGCCAGAGGACACCCAGTCTGCTGATGGAAGAGCAGTCAGGAGGGTCCTCGCCGTAGGCATCTTTGGACACTAAACCAAAACATTAATAACACAGACAGTGCACGCGTGTACACCACTGATGTCCCTAGATCACACACACCACATACACATCGCATTGGATTAGCCCAAGTCCAGCATGTAGGAGTTGGGAGCAGTAACGCCGCGTCAAGGCCCCAATGATGTCACTGTCCATTCACACACCTTTCACACGTCATTCATTCAGCCGTGGGGTTCACTTCACCACCACGGCCGAGGGTGACACCCCTTACTTTCAGGAGTGCCACCCTCTCACATTCACACACCATTCACACTGTCCCCTGCACTCCTGACCGTGTGCAGTACAAAAATAAATTAATAATATCATATCCTGATAAATAAAATAAACAAAATCTCATAACCTGAGCAAAATAAAAAATAAACTCATGACCTGAGTATGTCCAAATCAAAAATATAAAACAATAAAAAAAAAAAAAGGCCTCATCGGGGATGCCGGGGGCTTCTTCTGGGGGCCCCTCTCTGGCTCCGCAGCTGCCTGGATGGAGTGGGTGGGGGTGGGGGGGCATCTGGAGGTGGCTGATCCCCAGGTGGGCCACTCCTGACAGGTGTGGCCTGCATGCCCTCCATGGCCCTGGCTATCCGTCCAAGGTAGGAGTTGGTCTGGGCCTGCATCCGGAGCTGACGGGTGACCTGGTAGTGCTGGGCCCGCCGACTCAGCCTCCCCTGGTCCCGGATGGCAGCACTGTTGGCCTGGACGGCTGCAGTAAGGTGCCGAATATCCCCCTGCACCTCCCCCAAAGTGGTGACCACTGCAGCGCAGTTGAAGCTTACATCCTGCACTGCGTTGCTGAGGTTGGCAACGGAGCCCAGGCTGTCAGACACTTTCTGTAAGTGCCCAACTATGGCCCCCATCTGTTCCGTCTGCCTGGCGTGATCCCTCGCCAACTGGTCGTGGACACCATCAGACACCCCCCTGGTCTTCTGGGTCGCCTTCCTGGGGCCAGAAGATGGTTGTCCTCGGGTGGAAGGAGTCGCCCTTGAGGGGCTTCCAAGGATGGGGGAGGGGACGACAGACGGCCCAGGAGAAGGGGAGGAGACAGACAACACTAAGGTAAAGTCCTGCTCTGCCACAGCAGGATCCTCTACAACCACCTCGGCAGGTGTGGTGTGGCCACTCTCCTCCTCCACAACCTCTTCACCACCCAGTGGCTCGGGCACACGATGGCGTGGGGGGGATGGGGTGGAATGCACGCTGACAGATGATGGCCCAGCTCCGTCATCTGTGGATGACACAAAGCAGACACATGTTGGTGGTCCCACACACTTGGCACATGTACCCTCCCCCCCCCAAATGCAAAACAACAAATAGGGGATTATAAAACACTTACCTGTCCTTGTGCCTTCCTCCACGGAGTCATAGCCTGCGACCCCCTCCACCTGCTCCCTCTCCAGGCAGCGTGCAACCACCTCCTCCTCTGCGGTTAGGGTGACAGGACATGGGGGACCACCACCTGTGCCCCTCTCATACCTCCTTGCGCCGCAGGTCATTAATTTTTTTTTGTATGTCCCCAGCAGTCCGGGTGGAGTACCCCAGGACATTGACCCTGGCAGCAATCGACTCCAGGATGCCCTGCTTCCTCTCCCGGCTGGTCTTTCGGCTTTTTTTGCCATGGAGAAAAACATTATCCGTCTCCATTGCCGAAATGATGAGCGAGACCTCCTGTGCATTAAAATTCAGGTTCCTCCTCTCTCTGGGGGTAGCGGGAGCAGCCATCACCAAACAAAAGTATCTTCCCTGGGGTGGGGGGAAGCGGAAATACTTTTGCGCCGGAATGGCGTTTCCGCCAGCGCTTTTAAGCGCCCAGCGGAACGCATTGCGCTGACGTTTCCCAGGAAGTGGTGCCGACGGAAGTTGTGAGCATGCGCACAAGGGGGGCGAGTGGAGCCGCACTCACTGCGCATGCTCCGTGGATGATGCGCTGAACGTAAGCCTCTGCGCTGGGCTCCGCCCATCATTTACATATGATCACACCCACTTCCACTTGCGTCGGGTTACGCCAGCGCATTATCGTTACTCTGGCGCAAGTTTACGCGCAACTGCTATGTGAATTACAGGACTTGCGCTGAAAGGGTCTTCAGAGTAACGTAAATGAGAAGCGTTACTCCAGAGGAAAGATACTCTCATCTACCTGAATCTGGCCCTATTTGTGGGGAAAAAAAGGACGTCAATTTTGTTTGGGAGCCACGTTGCTATGTAATCTGCCCCCCCTCTAAACTGAAAAAAAAAAAACTAAACCTACCACTTCCTGTATGCCCTCTCTAATCAGACCACTATAACTAGGGCATCTCCGCTCTGATCAACTTGGTAAAAGTGCCTCCCTCTGTGATAGGCTGCTGTCCCCTCTGCTCTCCTCTTTCCCCCTTACCCCCTCTTTCCTCCTTGTCAGCGCCCTCTCTGTCTGTCTCTGGGGCCGCCCCTCGCTGCTATTATTTTAATACTAAAATATTTATTTTGTCACTGCCAGCCTCTCTATTAGAGACTGGCATAGCACACTGTGTATGTTTTATTTAAAAACAAACGTTCTAAATACTGTATATCAACTGTTTTCAGGCCGGTCACGTGACTCACGGCCGCTTTCCAGCTCTGATAGATGTCTTCTGCTGAGGAGATGAGCAGCCACGTGATCTCCCTCTGATGTCAGAGGACGATCACAACCCCTACCACAGAAGACATCAATCAGAGCTGGAAATCGGCTGCGAGTAATGAGACCGGCCTGAAGACAGCTGATATACAGTATTTTGCCCCTCTAATTGAGGGGCTGGCATAGACTTAAATATATGCCTTAAAGCTGAGTTCCTCCCAAAAGTGGAACTTCCGCTCATCAGATTCCTCCTCCTTTTGGTGCCACAATTGGCACCTTTCAGGGGGAGGGGGGACAGGATACCTGTCTTTGACAGGTATCCTTTCCCACTTCCGGGAGTCCGGACCATGGCACGTGACATCAGCTTCCTCCTCCCTCCTCCGGCCGCCGGGCCAGTAGGAGAGAGAAGTGAGCTTTGTGCATGCGCAGTAGGGTTCCCAGCATGAAGCCGAAAGGCTACACTGCTGGGTACCCTTACCCACAATGGCGGCAGCAGCACCCAACAGCTGATGGAAATATCAGCTGCGGGTGTCGACATCACTGTACTCTAGGACAAGTAAGTGTCCATTTATTATAAGCCAGGGGCTGCAGTATGTGTAGCTGCTGGTTTTAATTTTTTTTTGGGTGGAGCACCACTTTAACAACCACTTTAAAGCTACACTGCAATAGTAAAATAATGGTCATACCTTTTGAATTTTGAATTTCCTGATATAGTATATTTCTTTTTATTAATAAAAAAGTTTAAAATATATTAAACATTTTTATAATATGATATGAATCGTATTAAAATACATCTGAGGCTGGGTCCATACTGTCGCCAAATGCGGCGCACAGCAAGGGTCCGTTGCGTGCTGGTTCAGGTCTGATTTAAGCCTGAATTTTGGGCTGAAATCGAACCTGAAACACACAAAAAAATGCACGCGTTTTTCTGACACACCGCACCGGACCCGCTGCAGAGATATCTGAACCAGCCCCATAGAGAGCCAGTCATATTCTCCTGCTATGCGAATTGAATGCAGGGGAACGCGCATTCAATTCACATAGGTGTGAAACCAGCCTAATACTGCGTACACACATGAAGAGAAAAAATTACGTTTTTCTCTACGTGATTCTTGTCAAGCCTGCCTTGCCTACACACGATCGTGAAAAGAAAAAAATGCTTGAGCAAAGCGCGGTGACGTACAACACGTACAATGGCACTATAAAGGGGAAGTTCCATTTGAATGGCGCCACCATTTGGGCTTATTATGCAAATTTCCCTTCTCACAACTTGCTTCTGAGCATGCATGTTTTTTCCCTGTCGTTAAAGCCTACACACAACTGTTTTTCACGACGAGAAAAATGACGAGGTTCTAAATTTTTAATGACCATTTTTCTCATCAATAAAAAAGCTCTGGAGCCTACACACGATCGTTTTTAATGACCAATTAAAAAAATTAAATTTTTTCCATGACATGAAAAACGGTTGTGTGTACGCGGCATAAGATTTTCTGAGATTCAGTTTTTGTTTGAATTAATAATTCTCACATATGCTATCTTATACTCTTGTATTCTTTACTTTTTCATATTCATTATATGTACCACTAATGCTGTTATTTTTATGTCAATAATTAAGAACTTATTGGAAAAAAATAATAATTGTAAAACTGAACATCTGCCCAAGGTCAGAATGTTACATGAGGAAGTAAAGCAGACAGGAAGTGCCCTGTTTATTTTTCTCTGCGCCTCAGGTACTGAAGTGCTGATAAGTTTAATTAATATCCATACTTGTCATGCCTTCTACATGGGTCACAGAACTGGTTGACAATATAGTGTAGCTCTCTGATGTTTACAGTTGGTCAGCAAAGTATTTTTTTCTATACAGTAGACAAATATGACGTTTAGTTATCATGTTCTATAAAATGGTTGCCTGGAAACCTCCTTATGATCACACGAGAGGATTAAAGGATGAATAAAGTGATAACTTCAAAGCAATATTAGTGTTTGTTGGATTACGACACCTTCACAATCCTCTGTGACAATTTACAAACAGTTCTCAAATATAAAATTAAATCTGATTATGATAAATTATGATCATGATAAATTGGTATTACAAATGTCCGCCTCTAAACAAATACAGCGCACTGAGTTGGAAAGAAATTAATTCTGAAAACAAGACTATAGATGCTTGAGAAACCAGGAACATTTTTATCAGGGAATTTCATTTTATTGCTGAAACAGCATTACAGTGCGCCCATACAAACTCTGATTTGCTGTATGATGTGATTAGAAATGCTGAAGTTGAATGAACTAGTCAGCAGAATTTATAGATCCATGGTTTTCATTTTTTACTTCAATATCAGTTAAAAAAAAGCAATATTTTTGTTAACATTAAACACTTTTTGTTTTATGTATACATCTTTATTTAGTAAAAATAACAATGTTATAAGGAAATGTAAGTACCCTCCCTTCTACACTGTAAGCTCTCAGGAGCAGGGCTCTCTGATCCTTCCTGTATTGAATTGTATTGTAACTGTACTGTCTTCCCTGATGTTGTAAAGCATGTTGGCGCTATATAAATCCTGTATAATAATAATAATAATAAGTATAGATTCCATTGGTTATGTTTGTATGTTACTTTTATGATGCCTACAACTAAAATAAAAATAAAAAATTGGGCTGTAACGTACGATACGGCTGCTTTGGGTCTTATGCCTCATACACACGACTGTTTTTTTCAGACTGGAAAACTGCTATGAGAGCTTTTCGTTGGGAATCCCGGCCGTGTGTATGCTCCATTGCAGTTTTTCCGATAGGAAAACGATTTGTTTACATACGGGTACCCGGGCGTGACGTCATCACATCGCGCCCGGGCCTCCGACGGTCATAGAGATGACTGGTGTCCATCTGGTCACCAGTCATCTCTATGCTGCACATCCGGCGGACGGCGATCATCTCTCCGGGCCCCCGATGGGACGGGAGAGCCCCGAGAAGCACCAGATGGCGGCGGAAGGGGGATGTCCCCTCCCGCCGCCTATAAGAACGTTCAAGCGGTGGAACCGTCACTATGATTGTTCTTACGATGCCCAGGATCGCCGCCGGAAGAAAATGATATCTGAATGATGCCCAGGCCCGGATTTACTCCCTTTGCCGCCCCAAGGCGGGTCCTTCAGAGCCGCCCCCCCACACACACACCATCACATAGGGGGCTTCTGCCCCCCCCCCATATGATAGAAATCAGGTAAAAAAAAATATTATATTAAACCCCCCACCAAACAAAAAAAAAAAACAATTACTTGTGATTTGCAGCAGTGGTGGTTGGGTGAGGATAGGATAGGTGGCAGCGGTGAGGGAGAGATGGGATGAGTGGCAGCGGTTGTGGGGGGATGGGATGAGTGGCAGCGGTTGTGGGGGGATGGGATAAGTGGCAAGGGTGGTGGTTGAGGGGTGGGATCAGTGGTAGGGGGGATTAGATGGGATGAGTGGCAGAGATGGTGGGGGGAATAGGATAAGTGGCAAGGGTGGTGGATGTTTGGGGGCATTGGATAAAATTGGGTGGCAGCAGTGGTGGGAGGATGGGATCAGTGGGGAGGGTGGTGGTTGGGGAAGATGGGATGAGTGGTAGTGGTGGGGGGTGGGATTAGTGGCACGGATGGTGGTTCCTGGATGGGATCGTGGTGGTGGTGTGGGGGGGATATCAGTGATGGTGATGTGGGGGGGTATCAGTGGTGAGGGTGTTGTCAGTGGTACTAGTGGCGGTGTGGGGGGGTGTATCAGTCTCACTAGTGGTGGTGGGGGTATCAGTGGCATTAATGATGGTGGGGGGTATCAGTGGCAGTAATGGTGGTGGGGGGGGTATCAGTGGCAGTAATGGTGGTGGGGGGTATCAGTGGCAGTAATGGTGGTGGGGGGGGTATCAGTGGCAGTAATGGTGGTGGTGGGGGGTATCAGTGGCAGTAATGGTGGTGGTGGGGGTGTATCAGTGACAGTAATTGTGGTGGTGGGGGGTATCAGTGGCAGTAATGGTGGGTATCAGTGGAAGCAGTGGTGGAGTGGGGAGAAGATGGGCAGAGCCAGGACTGTACAGTGTGCCCCTGAGTGCGGGCGAGAGGAGACTGAGCCAGGACTGTACAGTGTGCCCCTGAGTGCGGGAGAGAGGAGACTTTGCAGTATGCCTGTGAGCAAGTGCGGGAGGATGGGCAGAGCAGGAGGAGAAGATGGGCAGAGCCGGGACTGCACAGTGTGCCGTGAGTGCGAGCGGGAGGAGACTGTGCCCGTGAGTGAGGGCGGCGAGGATAGGTGGAGCTGCCCCTGCCCCTTCACCCACTGCCGAGAATTTTCAGTATGCCCGTGAGTGAGAGCGGGGAGGATGGGCGGAGCTGGGACTGTACAGTGTGCCCGTGAGTGCGGGCGGGAGGAGACTGTGCCCGTGAGTGAGGGCGGCGAGGATAGGTTGAGCCGCCCCTTCACCCACTGCCGCCCCGAGGCCTAGCCTTGGTGGCCTTGTCTGGAATCCGGCCCTAATGATGCCTCTAGTTGCAGGCATCATTCAGATATCCCAGCACAAAGTACAGGACGTCATATGACGTCCACCTGGGATAACAGATCCCCTTTTTGGACGTCATATGACGGCGTGCGGTTTTGAAGTGGTTAAGGAGATATTTCTTGCACCTACAGGTAAGCTTTAATCTAGGCTTACCTGTAGGTGCAAGTGTTAACAGTGGGTTTACAACCATTTAAATACAGTTCATATGTTCATATAGGAGAGATAAAAGCAGAGTTATTTACTGTGACTTTATATATGGATGTCATATAACAGTTGTATATTGTGTTCACAGAAGCAAAAAGAGAGAATGTGCCTTTTAAGATTTGTTGTGTGACTGTGAATGGACATTGTATGGTTGTACAACCTATCACATTGCTATAATCTTTTTATATGGATTATAAACTGAAGTGTAAAGCCCCATACACACTATCAGTTTTCCTGCAGATTTTTCTCTTCAGGTTTACCAAAACTATGTAGTGCAAGGGCCTGCCTGATTGCATACATATTGAAACTCTTGAGGTTTGACCTCATATTAGATGGTTTTGGTAAATCTGAAAAGAAAAACCTGCAGGAAAAATGATAGTGTGTATGGGGCTTTATGAATAAATGGTTGTGGAACTAATCATTTGAGTTTCCATTATTTCTTATGGGAAAATTCGCTTTGATATACAAGTGCTTTGGATTATAAGCATGCTTCCGGAACAAATTATGCTTGCAATCCAAGGTTTTACTGTACTTGGACCAGGCTGTAATTTGCATCTGCAGTACAGTCTACAGGGGGGGCTTTAGGAACTGGCTTATACATCATAAAACTGTCTGCAGGGAGTTTCAAACCCTTTGGTAGGTAGTATGGTCAACACAGTGGTGGCCTGTCCACTGTTGTTTTCCTGATTCACCTCCCGGCCAATCAGCAAGCGGGTCCTGCGACACGATTGGCCAGGGAGTCTCCTGTTCAGCTGGGAGGAGAAGCAACAGTCCCAGCTCTTCCTTCCCCATGCCTCCTAAGATAAGGCCTGTCTCCTGCGGGAGGTGGGGGCTTGTGGCGGTGGATCAGTGCTGCCTTCCCCTCTGTCTAACGCCAGTCGATCAGCGCCTTCCCATCTGCTGTCTGTCTCCTGTAGGGTGGGCCTGGTGCTTGCGACGATCATCTCCTTCCTGGGTGGCTGGTGTTAGTTTGCCCCCCGAAATATTTAGCACCAGCTGCCATATATATGAATTGCAACAGATAAACTCATCAGTGTGCTGCATCTCCCTAGTTACAGGCTAGGGCAGATCATGGACTTGGTTGTAATTTGAATCTGAAGTACAGTCTGTGGGATGGGTCCAGTTTCAAACCTTTTGGTAGGTAAATGAGGTCACATACAGTACAGACCAAGAGTTTGGACACACCTTCTCATTCAAAGAGTTTTCTTTATTTTCATGACTATGAAAATTGTAGTCACACTGAAGGCATCAAAACTATGAATTAACACATGTGGAATTATATACATAACAAAAAAGTGTGAAACAACTGAAAATATGTCATATTCTAGGTTCTTTAAAGTAGCCACCTTTTGCAGCAGACACATCTCTAAAACAACTGTTAGGCCGCATACACACGAGGAGACAAATCAGATGAAAATGGTCTGACAGACCATTTTCATCGGACATGTCTCCTGGGATGATTTGGTTTGATCAGTGTACACACGACAGACATCGCAGTGACGTGGCGGTGACGTTGACGCCGCCACGTCACCGAACCAGGAAGTAAAAAACTTCCACGCATGCGCCAAATTCATATGACGCATTCGGGAGATTTCGGTCCGCTGGTTAGGCGTACTAACCAGCTGACATGTCGGACAGATGGGTTTCCAGCAGACAAGTTTTAAAGCATGCTTTAAAACTTTTGTCTGCTGGAAACCTGTCTGCTAGCCCGTACACACGATCGAATCTGTCCGCTGAAACTGGTCTGCGGACCAGTTAAAGCAGATAAATTTGATCGTGTGTACGCGGCCTTAAGAGGAGACTGTGTGAATCAGGCCTTCATGGTAGAATATCTGCTAGGAAACCACTGCTAAAGAAAGGCAACAAGCAGAAGAGAATTGTTTGGGCTAAAGAACACAAGGAATGGACATTAGACCAGTGGAAATCTGTGCTTTGGTCTGATGAGTCCAAATTTGAGATCTTTGGTTCCAACCACCGTGTCTTTGTGCGACGCAGAAAAGGTGAACGGATGGACTCTACATGCCTGGTTCCCACCGTGAAGCATGGAGGAGGAGGTGTGGGGGTGCTTTGCTGGTGACACTGTTGGGGATGTATTCAAAATTGAAGGCATACTGAACCAGCATGGATACCACAGCATCTTGCAGCGGCATGCTATTCCATCCGGTTTGCGTTTAGTTGGACCATCATTTATTTTTCAACAAGACAATGACCCCAAACACACCCCCAGGCTGTGTAAGGGCTATTTGGCCAAGAAGGAGAGTGATGGGGTGCTGCGCCAGATGACCTGGCCTCCACAGTCACCGGACCTGAACCCAATCAAGATGGTTTGGGGTGAGCTGGACCGCAGAGTGAAGGCAAAAGGGCCAACAAGTGCTAAGCATCTCTGGGAACTCCTTCAAGACTGTTGGAAGAGCATTTCAGGTGACTACCTCTTGAAGCTCATCAAGAGAATGCCAAGAGTGTGCAAAGCAGTAATCAAAGAAAAAGGTGGCTACTTTGAAGAACCTAGAATATGACATATTTTCAGTTGTTTCACACTTTTTTGTTATGTATCTAATTCCACATGTGTTAATTCATAGTTTTGATGCCTTCAGTGTGCATCTACAATTTTCATAGTCATGAAAATAAAGAAAACTCTTTGAATGAGAAGGTGTGTCCAAACTTTTGGTCTGTACTGTGTATGTATTTCAACAGGTTATTTCGATTTTTGTCTGGAGCTCAGATCTAATTTCATTATAAGTTTATAGACCGCAGTTATAAAACATTCAGTTCTGCTCCTGTTACTTTACATACTTACCGATGAATAAACTCGTCTACACGAGCCAACTTATAATTTATGATTAGTGGTCCTTTAAACTCTCTCTTACTTAGTAGACCTTTATTAATATGAACACTTGTGTCTCTTCCATTTAGCTTGATTGCCATGTATTTTCATGAGAAATCTATAAATGAAACAGACGCCCATGTCTTCTTGAAGCAATGGAATCATGACTATGAATACAGATTTATGTTTTTTCCTGTCAGGTTAAAAGACAGATGTAGTGGTAATTGCATCTTCTGGCAGTCTCTGCCTTCATTGTGGAAATGAAATACTCGGTTAACTGTTTCGCTTTTACATCTTTTAGCTCACCCACTGGGAGAATGGAAGAGTGCTTCATTTTCTATTATGCCTGCTCATTGTATCTTCAGCCTGAGAGTTTGGACATGTTGATTACTTGTAATATATTCATACAGCTCCGTGTTTATTGGTTTAATGCACTGCCTTTGACCCACCTAACCATACTTTCGGTAATTGCACAGAGGAGTCTATGGCATCTCAGCCCGTGAGATTACATTGTTCTAATGTGGGTAATGATGATCATAATACAATGCAGCATATTCCGTGAACTCGGTCACGCTTGCTAAAATGAGCAAAACTCGAAGGACTGCACTTGTTCTATTCCATTTTACCAGCATTTTATTGTGTGATTGCTAAAAATAGGAGGAAAAGCATGTCATTTATAAAAAACAAAACAAAAAAATGTCCACTAGGGATTAGAGCATGTTTGCAATGGCTGCAGAGGCCAGAGTGAATAGAAAAAAGGTGGAAAAATCATAATACATTACTGTGCAAAAGTTTTAGGCAGGTGTGAAGAAATGCTGTAAAAAGAATGTTTCAGAAATAGAAGTTTTTTTTTTTTATTATTATTACTTTATATGCTCGAGTATAATCCGATCCGAGTATAAGCCGGGGTACCTAATTTTACCACAAAAAAATGGGAAAACGTATTGACTCGAGTATAAGTCTAGGGTGAAAATGCAGCAGCTACTGTAAGAGGGTCAACAATGCCCATTTGCACTCCTCACTGTGCCCATTGCAACCTCATTGTGCCAACCTCACTGTGCCCATTGCAACCTCACTGTGCCAGCCTCAATGTGTCTATTGCAACCTCACTGTGCCAACCTCCCTGTGCCCATCCTCACTGTGCCCATTGAAACCTCACTGTGCCAACCTCTCTGTGCCCATCCTCACTGTGCCCATTGCAGCCTCACTGTGCCCGAGTCAGTGTACCTGAAATTATTGACAGGCTGTGGGCAGTGTTTCCCGCCAATCACGGACGTCCTTTGTCCGAGGATGAAAAGATGTCCGTGATTGATGGAACACTGAACACAGTGTCTGCTGGGAAAACTGAGTCAGAGGAGGAGAGAACGTTCGTGATAGGCGGAACTGTGTCTGCTGAGAAACGCCTATCACGGAAGGGACCGCGACTTTTAAACAATGGACGCCCCCAGCCTGTCAATAATTTTCAGGTACACTGACTCGAGGAGGGTATTTTCAGCCTTAAAAAAAGGTCTGAAAAACTTGGCTTATACTCGAGTGTATACAGTATTTAAAATAAATGAACAGAAGAGAGATCAAAATCAAATCAATATTTGGTGTGACCACCTTTTGCCTTCAAAACGGCATTAGTTCCAAAAGTCTTGGATAGCTAACCTCTGATCTTCTGCGGATCTAGGTTGCCACAAATCCTTTTGTCTCTTCATGTAATTCCAGACAGACTCAATGATGTTAGGATCCTGGCTCTGTGGGGGCAAAACCATCACTTTCAAGGTCTCTTTAATGACAAGGAAGAGAAAAAAAAGGGGGAAACCAGAAGGTAAACCCTATTCGGGCTTTAGCGGCACAGTAAACAATAGGGATACATAAAAAATATATAAGTGCACATATTAAAAATCATACATATGAATATGATGTCACATATTGTATGATGAGAGCCTGAATGCATCAACGCGTTTCGCCGGGCTTCTTCAGGACACAAGGTAAGCAAGAAAACTGCAGCGGCTGTCGTGGGATAACAGAGAAATATAAAAACAAAACCAAAGCTGCGCCCTTTTAAAATTGTATCAAAATATGGCAAGGGTTAATGAAGATCCGACGGGACACTAGTCTGCAACACTCGCAGTCCCCAGATGACTGCGAGTGTTGCAGACTAGTGTCCCGTCGGATCTTCTCTGATCGCCATCCCCAGGATTGCAAGGCCGTGGCTGGGTTATAGCCGACCGCTCATGTGGCTTGCCCTCTGGTAAGCGGCCATCTATTTATTGGTGAAGGGATCACGTTTTGGTTTCCATCTGTCACTGGGTGATTTCCTTTATGTGATGCAGTCTGAGAACGATCGGGGTTGATCTTTATGGAAGATTTTTCTAAAGAACTTTGTTCCAAGGATTTATTAGCAGTGGCCCCATTCTAAGGGATTGCGGATTTCATTAACCCTTGCCATATTTTGATACAATTTTAAAAGGGCGCAGCTTTGCTTTTGTTTTTATATTTCTTCAGGACACAGTTCAGGATGCAGTGATTGCAAAAGCAAGAAAGGGATCTCACTATATAAAAACAAAAACATCAATTTGTCATTAAAATCACATTTTTTGAAAGCATTGAAAAGGAATGGCCAAACATCTCAAGAACAAGTGTACATATGAATAGCAGAATCAAATACCTTACAAGTTCAAATCTTGATCAGCATAATAGCTAACGCAGATATCCAATATAGGAAGAGAGACTAGCTGATGCAGAGAAAGTGCGGTGCTATAATGACATTGGCTGTATGCTGTATGCTGCATGCTTGGGGTCATTGTCCTGTTGCAGATTAAAGTTGAGGCCAATCACATGCTTTCCCGATGCTATGGCATGATAGATAAGTATCTGCCTGAATTTCTCAGCATTTATTTGCAGAAATAGAGCCCAAAAATTGCAAGTAACCTCCACCATGTTTCACTGTTGCCTACAGACACTAATTATAGTACCGCTCTCCAGCCCTTCAGCGAAAAAACTACCTCCTACCTAGAGGTGTATTTAGGTTTTGTGCTGCCCTAGGCCTGACTAAACTCGTGCACCCCCTAATTTAAATATGACCCACCCCTTCCTGTCAAGGCCACACCCCTTGCGGTTTAAGACCCACCCTGAAATTTTTCGAATGGGGACACTAGTTCTGATGGCTGGGGGGGGGGGCAATGGATTCCCTTAATTTGCATAGATTTCCTCTCACTTTCTGTTTGGCTATGGGCCCCCCCACAGTTGCAGAATGCCAACCGCCCACATACTGGAAGCAGTGCGGCCGATTTATGGGGGCGCTAAACTAATTTGCCCAACAGTGTAGCGCAAGCCGGTGGGGACACTGTCCGTGCTGCACCCCTGCAAAGTGCTGCCCTAGGCCTGGGCCTTGTTGGCCTAGGCCAGGATACAGCATTGCTCCTACTACAGCCAAATATTTCAGAGCACCTTCTGCCATTTTTCTGCACCTCAGTATGTTTTCGTGCATAGTTCAGTCTTAGCCTTGTTTCTACAGCAGAGGTATGTCTTTTTGGCCGCAATTCTTCCATGAAGACAACTTCACCTTATGAATCCCCCGATGATGTAAATTTTGACGAAACAATAACTTCAATGAAGATTGTGTAGCACTACCCCTGGAGGAGCTGCTGGTTGTTTTGGGTGGCACATTAACCTTGTGGCTCTTCCAAATTCCTAGGGGTGAATGGTGCATATACTGTAGCAATAGTAAAAGAATGTCCGCAACAAGTGTCTTTTCTGTGCTCTTATTACCCAGCCGGGTAAAAACAATGAACTGGTGCTGAAAGGGATAGAGTTTGCAAGAAGGAGAACAGCAGATTTAGGAGTAGTATTTGTTCATAGAGAGGGGGGGATTCCGGCGCTCGTGGTGACTTGATGCCTGTATAAAACACTGTTAATAGTGGCTCCAATGGCACCTCTAAATAGAGTCTATGTATAAAATAGCAAAAGAAGGCAGCTTTCCTCAGAGGGTGTCCATAACCTCTGTCAGCAAATCAGAGTGAGGAAATAGGGGGTGGAGGCGCCAAATGTAATGTTCCAAAATGTTTCTAAAAGATGTAAGTATAATGTATATACTTACAGGTTCACTTGGAGATATAGTCCATCGAGGTGTCCTTAGGTCTGTGGGTGCAGGCTCTAGTGGTGTCCCCCTCAATTCTCAGCGTTGTTGCATGCAGGAAGCTCGATGGACTATATCTCCAAGTGAACCTGTAAGTATATACGTTTTGGAACATTACAGTTGGCGCCTCCACCCCCTCTTTCCTCACTCTAGGCGTAGTATTTGGAACAGTCCTGCTTCCATATGTAACACTTTCTTGCCTGAGTGGGTTTAGTATACCCGAACAGGCCTCTCTCACTGACCTGGCAGCCGGAGTATCACTCGAACCTTTGTAGGATAAAGTCTCTGCCACAGACCCTCCTGAATGAACTTGAACTTGAGGAAAAGTCTCTGCCACAGACCCTCCTTAAAGGATCACTAAAGGAATTTTTTTTTAGCTAAATAGGTTCCTTTACCTTACTGCAGTCCTGGTTTCATGTCCTCATTGTTCGTTTTTGCTTTGAAGTAGCTGTAATACTTCTCTGATCTCCACACTCCCTGCTTGTCTGGCTCCTTATGAAAAAGCTCATGCTAGCTTTTCACTGTGGTCCATGATCAAAGAGGTGAAGAGGTGTGATTGCAATGGGCTAGATTCTCGTAGAAATGCGGCGGCGTAGCGTAAGCCATTTACACTACACCGCCGCAACTTAACAGAGCAAGTGCCGTATTCTCAAAGCACTTGCTCCGTAAGTTGCGGCGGCGTAGTGTAAATGGCCCGGCGTAAGGCCGCGTAATTCAAAGGCGATGGCTTGTATTTAAATTGCCGGCCGCAAAAATAGCCCAGTGCGCATGCTCCAGCTCACGTCGGAAAACGTGAATGAAACCGACGTGAGCATCATTTACGTAAAAACCCTATTCGCGAACGACTTAGTAAAACGACGTAACCAACGGAAAAAGAAGACGCTGACCCGACGCCATACTAAACATGGCATACGACGGAACTTTGTAAGGTTACCCCTCATATTAGCAGGGGTAACCTTACGCTTACGGAAACGACGTAAACAACGACGGGGCGGCGTAAAAACATTTGGGAATCGGAGTATTAGGCTCATTTGCATAGGCAAATGAGAAAACAAGTAAAGGCCACCTAGCGGCCAGCGTTGTCATTACATCTACGATCCGACGGTGTAATTGTTTTACATCTGTCGGATCTTTAGTGTATCTATGCGTAAGTGATTCTAGGAATCACACGCATAAATACCCATTGAAAAAAACTGAGATACGACGGTGTATCTGAGATACACCGTCGTATCTCAGCTGAGAATCTGGCCCTATGTGTCTAAAATTCCTCAGAACCAGATTCATTTTAAAAACAAACATTGCCCTGTATTTGTTTGTTTTTGTTCTGTGTGTCTCTTTACTTCACAGAAACATGAAACCAGTTTAAAAGTGAAACTAAAACTGTAGGCACATTATACGATTGATTTTTTTATCTATTTTTAATCATTTTTAAAAGGAATCAGTTAACTTTTATGTCTCTATACCCTCTAAACAGTAATTTCAGCAAAAAAATGTTTTTCCTTTAGTGACCCTTTAAATGAACGTCAGAGAGACACCTCTGCCACAGGCCCTCTCTGATTGTAGTTACGGAGAAAATCCTCCTTAGGTGAATTACGCCTGGATTTCCTTCTTACTGTCACCCAGGTACCGATTGACAGGTGATTAATCCTTTAGGCCTCGTACACACGATCGGACATATCCGATGAAAACGGTCCGCGGACCATTTCCATCGGATATGTCCGATCGGGAGTTTGATCCGATGGCGTGTACACACCATCGGATCAAATTCCCCGCCGCCGGACGGCGCGGTGACGTGGCGGTGACGCGGCGGTGACGTTGACGCCGCCACGTCACCGCCACGTCACCGCACCAGGAAGTTAAACACTTCCGCGCATGCGCCGAATCCATTCGGCGGCGGCGCGGCGTGGTGGGGGACGACATGTCTGCTGGTAAGTGTACTAACCAGCAGACATGTCGGGCGGACAGATTCCACCGGATAGATTTCAAAGCATGCTTTGAAATCTGTCGGGTGGAGAAATCTGTCCGCTAGCCCATACACACGAGCGGAGATGTCTGCTGAAACGGTCCATCGGACCGTTTTCAGCGGACATATCCCCTCGTGTGTACGAGGCCTTAATGTCCGGCTTCCTTGATCCGGCTTCGGTGGTTTGTTGGAATCCTTTTGGATCACCAGCCTCTCATTGGCGCTCCTCAGACGGACACCACACTTTTCACATATTTATTTGTAAAAAAATTGAAAACCATTTATCATTTTCCTTCCACTTCACAATCATGTGCCACTTTGTGTTGGTCTATCAAATAAAATCCCAATAAAATACATTTATGTTTTTGGTTGTAACATGACAAAATGTGGAAAATTTCAAGGGGTATGAATACTTTTTCAAGGCACTGTATACTGCTCACAAAATGAAGTAATAACTAAAAATAACTAAATTAAACTCCTGGGATATTGATTTGGTCAGTTAGGTCCCTTTCACATTGAGGATGCAGTGAAGGAGTTTTTCAGGCGGTATAGCAGCGCTATTTTTAGCGCTGTACCGCCTGAAAAACTCCTCAATGTGAAAGGGGCCTCAGGTAGCAGAGGGGGTTGTTAATCAGTTTTAGCTGCTTTGGTGTTAATGAAATTAAAAACAGGGGCACTAGATGGGAAACAATGAGATGACCTCCAAAACAGTAATGGTTTTACAGATGGAGGCTACTGACATTTTCTTTACTTACTCATCTCTACTGACTTTTTTTCACTAGTTTTGCGTTTGTCTAAGGTCATTGTCACTACTAGTAGCATGAGGCGATACCTGGACCCTATAGAGCAGGGGACTCCAAACTGCGGCCCGGGGGCCAGATGTGGCCCTTTGCTTGCTTTTATCAGGCCCTCGGGGCACTCTTTCATCTACTGATACCAACAATGGGGTGTAATTCCCCCTCACTGACACCAATGAAGGGGCACAATTCCTCCCATTGATGCCAATAATGGGGCACAATTCCTCCCAACACCATTGGACCAATGACACCAATGATGACACAATTCCGCTGACACCAACGATAGGGCATTGTTTTTTCCCCACTGCCTTTGGACCTTTTCCACTCCCAGTGACCACAGTCCGGCCCCCCTAAAGTCTGAAGGACAGTAAACTGGCCCTTTGTTTCAAAAGTTTGGAGGCCCCTGCTATAGAGGTTGCACAGGCAGTCCAACTTTTCCAGGATGGCACATCAACACGTGCCATTGCCAGAAGGTTTGTTGTGTCTCCCAGCACAGTCTCAAGAGTATGGAGGAGATTCCAAGGAGTTACTCTTGGAGAGCTGGACAGGGCCGTAGAAGGTCCTTAACCCATTAGCAGGACTGGTATCTGCTCCTTTGTGCAAGGAGGAACAGGATGAGCACTGCCAGAGCCCTACAAAATAACCTCCAGCAGGCCATTTGTGTGGATGTCTTAGACCAAATAATCAGAAACCGACTTCATGAGAATGACTTGAGGGTCCAACGTCCTCTAGTGGACCCTGTACTCACTGCCCGGATCCATGGAGCTCGATTGGCATTGTGGTTGTGGGTCACTGATGACCTGGGAAGTCATAGCCATGGAGAGACTCACAGACCTCTACAGGCTAGACCAGGGGTGGGCAAACTTTTTTACTCGAGGGCCACAATGGGTTCATATATTGGACCCGGGGGCCGGACCAAGAGTAGATGGACGGTGTGTATGTGTTAAATGTTTACATTAATCAGAGAGCCTCCCCTTACATCATGCTGCCCAGACAGACTCCCCTTACAAGGTCCCCAGAGAGCCTTCCTACTTACATCAAGGTCCCCAGAGAGCCTCCTTACTTACATCAGGGTCCCTAGAGAGCCTCCCCCTACATTAGGGTTCCCAGAGAGCCCCCTCATTACATCAGGGTCCCCAGAGAGCCTCCCCCTACATTAGGGTCCCCAGAGAGCCTCCCTCATTACATCAGGGTCCCCAGAGAGCCTCCCTACTTACATCAGGGTCCCCAGGGAGCCCCTCCTTACATCAGGGTCCCCAGGGAGCCCCTCCTTACATCAGGGTCCCCAGGGAGCCCCTCCTTCCATCAGGGTCCCCAGGGAGCCTCCCTTGCATCAGGCTGCCCAGAGAGCCTCCCTACTTACATCAGGGTCCCCAGGAAGCCTCTCTTTACATCAGGGTCCCCAGGGAGCCCCTCCTTACATCAGGGTCCCCAGGGAGCCCCTCCTTACATCAGGGTCCCCAGAGAGCCCCTCCTTACATCAGGGTCCCCAGAGAGCCCCTCCTTACATCAGGGTCCCCAGAGAGCCCCTCCTTACATCAGGGTCCCCAGAGAGCCCCTCCTTACATCAGGGTCCCCAGGGAGCCCCTCCTTACATCAGGGTCCCCAGGGAGCCCCTCCTTATATCAGGGTCCCCAGGGAGCCCCTCCTTACATCAGGGTCCCCAGGGAGCCCCTCCTTACATCAGGGTCCCCAGGGAGCCTCTCCTTACATCAGGGTCCCCAGGGAGCCCCTCCTTACATCAGGGTCCCCAGGGAGCCCCTCCTTACATCAGGGTCCCCAGAGAGCCTCCCTTGCATCAGGCTGCCCAGAGAGCCTCCCTACTTACATCAGGGTCCCCAGGAAGCCTCTCCTTACATCAGGGTCCCCAGAGAGCCTCCCTTGCATCAGGCTGCCCAGAGAGCCTCCCTTGCATCAGGCTGCCCAGAGAGCCTCCCTCCTTACATCAGGGTCCCCAGGGAGCCCTTCCTTACATCAGGGTTCCCAGGGAGCCCTTCCTTACATCAGGGTCCCCAGGGAGCCCCTCCTTACATTAGGGTCCCCAGGGAGCCCCTCCTTACATTAGGGTCCCCAGGGGGACCCCTTCTTACATTAGGGTCCCCAGGGGGACCCCTCCTTACATTAGGGTCCCCAGGGGGACCCCTCCTTACATTAGGGTCCCCAGGGAGCCCCTCCTTACATTAGGGTCCCCAGAGAGCCTCCCTTGCATCAGGCTGCCCAGAGAGCCTCCCTACTTACATCAGGGTCCCCAGGAAGCCTCTCCTTACATCAGGGTCCCCAGGGAGCCCCTCCTTACATCAGGCTGCCCAGAGAGCCTCCCTTGCATCAGGCTGCCCAGAGAGCCTCCCTCCTTACATCACGGTCCCCAGGGAGCCCCTCCTTACATCACGGTCCCCAGGGAGCCCCTCCTTACATCAGGGTCCCCAGGGAGCCCCTCCTTACATTAGGGTCCCCAGAGAGCCTCCCTTGCATCAGGCTGCCCAGAGAGCCTCCCTACTTACATCAGGGTCCCCAGGAAGCCTCTCCTTACATCAGGGTCCCCAGGGAGCCCCTCCTTACATCAGGCTGCCCAGAGAGCCTCCCTTGCATCAGGCTGCCCAGAGAGCCTCCCTACTTACATCAGGGTCCCCAGGGAGCCCCTCCTTACATCACGGTCCCCAGGGAGCCCCTCCTTACATCAGGGTCCCCAGGGAGCCCCCCCTTACACCAGGGTCCACAGGGAGCCCCCCCTTACACCAGGGTCCCCAGAGAGCCCCCCCTTACACCAGGGTCCCCAGAGAGCCCCCCCCCTTACACCAGGGTCCCCAGAGAGCCCCCCCCTTACACCAGGGTCCCCAGAGAGTCCCCCCTTACACCAGGGTCCCCAGGGAGCACCTCCTTACATCAGGGTCCCCAGGGAGCACCTCCTTACACCAGGGTCCCCAGAGAGCCCCCCCTTACATTACTGTCCCCAGAAAGCCCCCCTATTACATCAGGGTTCCCAAACAGCTAACTCCCCCCTTGCAGAGGTTTCCCTGTACCTGGCAGGTAGAGGTGGGAGGCAGCGATCAGCAGCTCTATGGTGTCCACAGGCAGGGGGGTCTCCCTGGGGCTTGTAGTTCTACTCCAAATGTATACAGCAGAGAGGGGAGGTGCTTCTGACCCGGACATCAGCAACAGTGTACAAGCAAAGTGAAAGTGATACCTTCCGGGTCAGAGGCTCCTCCTCTTCTTCTCTCCATACGCTGACACAAGCCCCAGGGAGATCCCACCGCCCACACCACAAGAAGTCCAGGAAGTCATTGCGCGCCACGTGTCTGGCTATGTAAATGCCAGGGGCCGGCCGCGAAAGCTGTGAAGTCGCCGTAGGAGCGGCGCCCTGCACCACTGCTGCCCCTGGCTCCGCGGGCCGTATTAAAAGGTCCACCGGGCCGTATACGGCCCGTGGGCCATAGTTTGCCCATACCTGGGCTAGACAATGGCACCCTGACTGCCATTAGTTATCAAGGTAAAATCCTTGGACCCATTGTCAGACCCTACCCTGGTGCAGTGGGTCCTGGGTTTCTCCAGGTGCATGACAATGCCCGGGCTTCATGTGGCGAGAGTATGCAGCCAGTTCCTGGAGAATGAAGGAATTGATACCATTAAATGGCCCAATGCTCGTCTGACTAGAATAGAACCAATAGAACACCTCTAGTATATTATGTTTCAGTCCATCCGTCGCCGCCAGGTTGCAACTCAATTTTTCAGGAGCTCAGTGATGCCCTGGTACAGATCTGGGAAGAAATACTTCAGGACACCATCTGTTATCTAATTGGGAGCATGCCCTGACGTTGTCAGGCATGCATACAAGCACATGGGGGCCAAAGAAACTACTGAGCACAATTTTGTCCTTAAATTCAACCCTCTGTAGGTTAATAATTTTAATTTCCATTAAACGGTGTGGCATCTTTTCATTCCAAACACATTATCCATTCCATATCAGTATAGATATCTGTTTCGCTTGCCTCTATCTAGCAAGGTTACTTTGCGGCATAGGCAAGGAAACTCAGAATAAAAATGCTGTACATCCAAACTATTACAATATTAGGAATAGAAATCATTATATTTTTCCCTATTAAGATATGATGTGTTTTCAAAGTGTTGCTTTCATATTTTTTTTACCAGTTTATGTGTTTGTGTGTGTGCCTTGGGAAAGTATTCGGCCCCCTTGAACTTTGCGACCTTTTGCACACATTTCAGGCTTCAAACATAAAGATATAGGGCCAGATTCAGGTAGATGGGCGCTTCTTTACTTTGGAGTAACGTTTCTCATTTACGTTACTCCGCCGACACTTTCGGCGCAAGTACTGTTATTCACATAGCAGTTGCGCGTAAACTTGCGCCAGAGTAACGATAATGCGCTGGCGTAACCCGACGCAAGTGGAAGTGGGTGTGATCATATGTAAATGATGGGCGGAGCCCAGCGCAGAGGCTTACGTTCAGCGCATCATCCACGGAGCATGCGCAGTAAGTGAGGCTTCACTTGCCCCCTTGTGCGCATGCTCACAACTTCCGTCGGCACCACTTCACGGGAAACGTCAGCGCAATGTGTTCCGTTGCGCGTATAAAAGCGCTAGCGGAAACGCCATTCCGGCGCAAAAGTATATCCGTTTCCCCCCACCCCAGGGAAGATACTTTTGCACTGTCATGGCTGCTCCCACTACCCCCAGAGAGAGGAGGAACCTCAACTTTAATGCCCAGGAGGTCTCTGTGATAATCTCGGCTATGGAGACGTTTAATGATTCCCTCCACGGCAAAAAAAGCAGGAAGACCAGCCGGGAGAGGAAGCAGGGCATCCTGGAGACCATTGCTGCCAGGGTCAATGTGCTAGGGTACTCCACCCGGACTGCAGGCGACATTCAAAAAAAAATAAACGATCTGCGGCGCAAGGTCCGTGGCAAGGTGGCCACCATTAGGAGCCATGAGAGGGGCACAGGTGGTGGTCCACCATGTCCGGTCAGCCTGACCACGGAGGAGGAGGTGGTCGCCCGCTGCCTGGACAGGGAGCAGTTGGAGGGGGTCCCTGGCTATGACTCCATGGAGGAAGGCTCCAGGACAGGTAAGTGTTTTTTAACCCCTATTTGGTGTGTTGCATGTGGGGGGGGAGGGTACATGTGCCAAGTGTGTGGGACCACCAACATGTGTCTGCTTTGTGTCATCCACAGATGACGGAGCTGGGCCATCATCGCTTACCGGCCAGTCCACCCCAACCTCCCAACGGGATGCTGATGACAAGGCCCTGGGTGCTGGAGACACCGAGGTGGAGGAGGAGAGTGCCGACACCACTTCAGCAGAGGTGGTTGTGGAGGAGCCTGTCCCTGAGCAGGACTTTATTTTAATGTTGGAGGAGTCCTCCTCCTCTGCAGGGCCCTCTGTCATCCCCTCCCCCATCCTAGGTAGCCCCTCAAGGGCGACTCCATCCCCACAGGGACAACCTTCTTCTGCCCCCAGGAAGGCGACCCGTAAGACCAGGGGGGTGTCTGATCTGGTCCAGGACCAGGTAGTGTTGGACCATGCAAGGCAGACCCAGCAGATGGGGGAGATTGCTGGCCACTTAGGCAGGGTCGCAGACAGCCTGGGCTCCATGTCACAGCTGCCCAGTCATGTGCAGGACGTTGTCACCAGCCTGGGGGAGGTGCAGGCTGATGTCCGGCACCTGACAGCAGCCGTCAGAGACAACACAGCTGCCATCCGGGAAGAGGGGAGGCAGCGGCAACGTGACCAGCGGCATCAGATCACCCGCCAGCTGAGGATGCAGGCCCAGACAAACCTGTATCTCAGCCGTATTGCTGTGGCATTGGAGGGCATGCAGCCAACAGCTCCCAGGAGTGACCCACCCGGGGATCAGCCTCCTCCAGATGCCCCCCCACCCCCACCACCACCCACTCCCTCCAGGCAGCTGAGGAGCCCGAGAGTGCCCCCAAGGAGGAGCCCCCGTCATCCCAGATGAGGATTTTTTGTTTTTTTGGTTGTTATATTTTTTATTTTATACTCAGGATGAGTTTTTGTTTATTTTGGAATTTTTATTTTATACTCAGGATATGAGTTTTTGTTTATTTTTGTTCTCAGGTTATGAGATTTTTTTGTTTATTTTTTACTGCACACGGTCAGGAGTGCAGGGGACAGTGTGAATGGTGTGTGAATGTGAGGGGGTGTCACTCCTGACAGTAAGGGGTGTCACCCTCAGCCGTGGTGGTGAAGTTAACCCCACGGCTGTATGAATGACGTGTGAAAGGTGTATGAATGGACAGTGACATCATTGGGGCCTTGACGCTGGCGTTGCTGCTCCCAAGTCCTACATGCTGGACTTGGGCTAATCCAATGCGATGTGCATGTGGTGTGTGTGATGTAGGGACATCAGTGGTGTACACGCGTGCATTGTCTGTGTGATAAATGTTTTGGTTTAGTGTCCAAAGATGCCTACAGGGAGGACCCTCCTGACTGCTCTTCCATCAGCAGACTGGTTCTCCTCTGGCAGGTGGGGACTGTGTGGGTCGGGGGTCAGGTCATCACGTATGTCAATCTGCAGGCCTTTTCTCATAGCAAAGTTGTGCAGAATGCAACATGCACCGATGATCTGACACACAAAGGTAGGGGAATACAATAGGGTCCCCCCGGACTTATCCAGGCAGCGGAAACGGGACTTCAGGAGCCTGAATGTTTGCCCCACCACTGCACGGGTTTTGATGTGTGCTTCATTGTATTTTCTCTCTCCTCTGGTTTGGGGGTTCCGGAAAGGAGTCATTAGATGGGGTCCCAGTGCATATGCAGAGTCACCTGTAAGGTAAAAGACAGGAGGATGTTAGTCATGCATGTGCCCCTTGTGATGTGCATCACGGGAGGGGATAGTCATGCCTGCCACCCATGTCACTCACCAACCAGCCAGCTGTCCCCATACATGTTCTGCTCGAATTCTGCTGGGATGGGGCTCTGACGGTATATGAAGCTGTCATGGCTGGACCCGGGGTGTTTGGCACGGACGTGCCATATTAGGCAATGGGCATCGGCTATCACCTGTACGTTGATGGAATGCCAATGCTTCCGATTGCGGTATATGTGCTCTGTGGCACTGGGGGGCTGTAGGGCCACATGTGTGCAATCAATGGCCCCGATGGTGCGTGGGAATCTGGCAATGTTGTAGAAATCTGTCATTGCCTTCAGCCGCAGCTCCTCAGTGTTTGGTCTGATAAAATGGTTGGACATGCGTCTGAGGATTGCAGGGACAACCTGGTGCACACATCTGCTTATGGAGGACTGTGACATCCCAGCCACCACTCCACTTGTACGCTGGAATGATCCACTTGCAAGGAAATGGAGTGTTGCCAGTACCTTCACCAGTGGCTGCACTGCTTGTGAGCGGTGTGTCTTGCTGGTGATGTCACCCTGCAGGGTTTTGGTTAGTTCAAGTATTACATCAGGGCTGAATCTGAAGAGGCGATACACCTCCTCATCCCCCATGCCAAAGAGGTTCATGCGCGTGCGATATATCCTCTCACGTGCCCGCCTCCTTCGTTCCGGGGGACCCAGTACTAGTGCTAGGACCACGACTGCCCCTGGCATGTTGGCACACAGAGGTGTTGTCCTTGCAAGTGTGGTTGTTCAGCTAGCTCTTATCGTCGGTAATGCTGCTGTAGCTGCTCTCCTGCTGACCTGTGGCCGTCTGGAGTAAAGATAAAGCAGCCTTTTGTAGAAATAACTTTGGGCCGGACGGACGAGATACGCGCGGCGCATGTAGCCAGCGTATGGTGCTAATCCGTTCGCGAATCGGGAAATCTCCCTCATTTGCATATTTGCAGGGGAAATCAATAGGCGCGACTGATGCGCCAAACGAAATTATGCGCTGACGGGACTCTGGCGCCGGAAAGTTAAGCCGAACGGAAATGGCCCGTTTTCGGGCGCATCTAGTTTGGTGGGTACGGCCACATAGAAACGACGGCGCATCTTCACAGTTACGCGGCGCATATCGAAATACTCCAGCGCAAGTGTTGCTGGGGTAGATTCATGTACAGATCCGACGGTGTATCTACTGATACACCGTCGGATCTGTGAGATCCGACGCTCGGATCTATGCGGCTGATTCCTCGAATCAGGTTCCGCATAGATCTCCCTTAGAGCCGACTGGTGTAAGTGAGTTACACTGTCGATTCTTAGGCTGCATTCTCCCGCCGTCCGCTAGGTGGCGCTTCTTTTTTTCTACGCGACGAATATGCAAATGAGGAGAACCGCCGATTCAGAACCGAACGCCCGGCCGTCGCTTTTTTTTTACGTCGTTTGCGTTCGTCTTTTTCTGGCGGATCATTACCCCTGCTATATGCGGGGTAAGTGCGGCGGATCCTATGTTAAGTATGGCCGGCGTTCCCGCGTCGAGTTTTGAATTTTTTACGTCGTTTACGTAAGTCGTCCGGGAATACGGCCATACGTTAATTGCGTTAACATCGAAAACAATGACGTCCTTGCGACGTCATTTAAAGCAATGCACGTCGGGAAATTTTGCCGGCGGCGCATGCGCAGTACGATCGGCGCGGGGACGCGCGTGATTTAAATAGTAAACTCCCCCTAGCCGCGGAATTTGCATTCCGCCGGGGGATTTACGATCCGCCAGGGCTAATTACGAGGCAAGTGCTTTCTGAATACAGCACTTGCCTCAAAAACTGGCGCAGGCGGATCGTAAAAAAGATAGATCACGCGGATCAAAAGATCCGCTGATCTACATGAATCTACCCCGCTGAATCTGGCCCATAAAAGTGTAATTTTTTGTGAAGAATCAACAAGTGGGACACAATCATGAAGTGGAACGAAATTTATTGGATATTTTAAACTTTTTTAACAAATAAAAAACTGAAAAATTGGACGTGCAAAATGATTCAGCCCCCTTAAGTTAATACTTTGTAGCGCCACCTTTTGCTGCGATTACAGCTGTAAGTCGCTTGGGGTATGTCTCTATCAGTTTTGCACATCGAGAGACTGAAATTTTTGCCCATTCCTCCTTGCAAAACAGCTCGAGTTCAGTTGGAGGTTGGATGGAGAGCGTTTGTGAACATCAGTTTTTAGTTCATTCCACAGATTCTCGATTGGATTCTGGTCTGGACTTTGACTTGGCCATTCTAACACCTGGATATGTTTATTTGTGAACCATTCCATTGTAGATTTTGCTTTATGTTTTGGATCATTGTCTTGTTGGAAGACAAATCTCCATCCCAGTCTCAGGTCTTTTGCAGACTCCATCATGTTTTCTTCCAGAATGGTCCTGTATTTGGCTCCATCCAACTTCCCATCAATTTTAACCATCTTTCCTGTCCCTGCTGAAGAAAAGCAGGCCCAAACCATGATGCTGCCACCACCATGTTTCACAGTGGGGATGGTGTGTCCAGGGTGATGGGCTGTGTTGCTTTTACGCCAAACATAACGTTTGGCATTGTTGCCAAAAAGTTTGATTTTGGTTTCATCTGACCAAAGCACCTTCTTCCACATGTTTGGTGTGTCTCCCAGGTGGATTGTGGCAAACTTTAAACCCCACTTTTTATGGATATCATAAAGAAATGGCTTTCTTCTTGCCACTCTTCCATAAAGGCCAGATTTGTGCAGTATACGACCGATTGTTGTCCTATGGACAGAGTCTCCCACCTCAGCTGTAGATCTCTGCAGTTCATCCAGAGTGATCATGGGCCTCTTGGCTGCATCTCTGATCAGTCTTCTCCTTGTATGAGCTGAAAGTTTAGAGGGACGGCCAGGTCTTCGTAGATTTGCAGTGGTCTGATACTCCTTCCATTTCAATATTATCGCTTGCACATCCCTCCTTGGGATGTTTAAAGCTTGATAAATCTTTTTGTATCCAAATCCGGCTTTAAACTTCTCCACAACAGTATCTCCGACCTGCCTGGTGTGTTCCCTGTTCTTCATGATGCTCCCTGCGCTTTAAACGGACTGCTGAGATTATCACAGTGCAGGTGCATTTATACGGAGAGTTGATTACATTCTATTTATCATCATTAGTCATTTAGGTCAACATTGGATCATTTAGAGATCGTCACTGAACTTTTGGAGAGAGTTTGCTGCACTGAAAGTAAAGGGGCTGAATAGTTTTGCACGCCCAATTGTTCAGTTTTTTTATTTGTTAACAAAGTTTGAAATATCCAATAAATTTCGTTCCACTTCATGATTGTGTCCCACTTGTTGTTGATTCTTCACAAAAAATTACAGTTTTATATCTTTGTTTAAAGCCTGAAATGTGGCAAAAGGTTGCAAAGTTCAAGGGGTCCGAATACTTTCGCAAGGCACTGTATATATTAGGTAACAGACATGATTTTGTTTTATATAAACTGTCTGATGCATTTGACATACTTGCTTATGAAAAAGAAAATAGAATCAAATGTGAGAAACAATAAACATATTATCCAGATCTAAAGCCAATTATGTTTTATTAGACTCTTAGGCCTCGTACACACGAGCGGATATGTCCGCTGAAAACGGTCCGATGGACCGTTTCAGCAGACATCTCCGCTCGTGTGTATGGGCTAGCGGACAGATTTGTCCACCCGACAGATTTCAAAGCATGCTTTGAAATCTATCGGGTGGGAATGTGTCCGCCCGACATGTCTGCTGGTTAGTACACTTACCAGCAGACATGTCGTCCCGCACCGCCGCCGCGCCGCCGCCGAATGGATTCGGCGCATGCGCGGAAGTGTTTTACTTCCTGGTGCGGTGACGTGGCGGCGTCAACGTCACCGCCACGTCACCGCGCCGTCCGCCGGCGGGGAATTTGATCCGATGGTGTGTACACGCCATCGGACCAAACTCCAGATCGGACATATCCGATGGAAACGGTCCGCGGACCGTTTTCATCGGATATGTCCGATCGTGTGTACAAGGCCTAAGTGATGTGTGCATCCATTAAAAACAGCTCAAGTATCCTTTATATTTTACTATTAATTTGTTTGTAATCCAGTTATTTTTATACCTGCTTTCAGGAGATACCAAGGTTTATTTTTTATTTTTTTGGAAAAGTTTTCTTTTTCATGCTATTTGCTTTATGAGTCATTTATACTGTAGAAAAAATATCACAGAGTCAATAAATTTATAGCACTTTATGTTATAAAAATTATCTTAATCTAGTTTCCGGGAGATTCAATAAATTTCACTCTGATACAGAGCTAGGTTGGCTTAAGGTTTATGCGTTGCAGTAACACTTGGTAAAATGCACCTTTTACTATTGTTACCAAAGCACGTAGTAATGTACCGTACAGTATGATCTTTGGTGTGCTATGTTGTGGTGACATTCATTGTAAAAAAATATATCTGGGTTTATGAGCGCTGCATCCTATTCAAAGGCATGGGCCGCAATAACATAATAATTATTAATGGCTATATTTTCTTTTAAACAAATTAAACAAGAGGTTATACAAGCCGTGTGCTAAGGGGGCACTTGTGAAGCAAGCGTCCAAGTTGGGCTGTTTGTGTCTGTAGACACACACAGCGCTGGTAAACCATGGCCTCCACTCCATCGTCTCAGAAGTTTAACTGACAACAGAAGTTTGTCTCCTGCTGCTGCCTGTGTCCTCTGCAAAACCAGGAAGTAGAGGAGTGGTGCTCTAGCCGGGAACAGAGCTGGATCGCCGAGAGAAGTGAGGTAAGTGTTTAAGGATGGGGGAGTATAGACATTTGTTTTGGTCGGAGACCGTGCTGAATCACTGAGAGAGTGAGGTAAATGTTTAGGGATTGAGGGGGGGGGGGGACATTTGTTTTGGTACAAATATAAATTTGGACAAAAATGTGGTTATCCGAATGAAACAGTAACAAATTTTGTTGAATTTTTTTTATCTCATTTCGTATATTTGTTTTCTAATCAATTCCGAATTTTCGTAACGATTCGAATTCGGATTGGTTGAAAAATGATCGACCGATTCAAATTCTGTGTGAGATGTGCCTTGGTATGGGAGGACTAGCTGGTGGCTCGCCCCAAAAAGAAGAAATATTTCAACCATATTGGGAAAACAGTTGTGTTTTTCTTTCATAGAAGAACTCAGAGATACATCAACAGGAAAATGGACCGCAGATAAATAACAAATTTTCATTTCCCAACTGTTTGTCAAAACTTCCTTTCCTTTCAGGAAAGAAGACCTCAAGTACCAAGAGTCGAGTCACCGGTTGTGGATGCTGCGCTGTTGAGGTTGGCAAGGCATGCGACCCTGCCTCTAGAAGACGTAGTATCGCTTAGGGATACAATAGACAAGGAGCTGACCTTGACCTCAAAAGATTTATGTATTATCTTATGAGACATGCAGGCCTGCAATGGCATTTGGTGTCAGTGGCAAGCCATGGAAGTGTGGGTGAAAAGCTTGGGCCCAACTGCAGGAAGCTTATAAGTTGTTTTGATGGTTTGCTCATCCGGTCCCTTCCAGTAGGTGCCAGTCTGCTCTGGTTTCAAAGAGTATGGACCAATGTAGGGGAGAAGTGGGTCTTGCACACCATATCCAAGCATCATGCTTGTCTGTTCCGCTAGTTGAATGCATTCCAACGAAGATGCTGATTTTGTGCAGTGAAGAGGGAGACTTTTACCTATATAAACACATTGCTGTTCCAGGAAGCAATCATCCTAGTGCCTCGTCAGGATCGCTTCTTGGGCATGTGTTCTCCAATATTTCTTGGTACCTAGAAAAAATCAGAAGGAGGGAGGCCTGTTATAGACCTAACGTGCTGGAACAGATATATAAGGAAAGAACACTTCAAGATGGAATAACGTTAACATACTGAAAGTTGGTTAACCAGGAGATTGGCAGCTATCCGTGGATCTAAGAGATTCTTATTTTCATATTCCGATACATCAAAACCGCCAAAATATCTCTGCTTCGCCTTTGGACCTCTACACCTTTAGTTTGTTAGTTTGCCCTTCAGACTTACAACCTCTCCAAGGGTGTCCTCCAAGGTTCTCCCCTCCCTGCTGGTCCTTTTGCGGCAGAGAGGAGCTCAATGTTACCATTGCCTAGACAATCTGCTTTTGCCGGCCCAGAATGGAGAAACCCTTCTTTCACACCAGACTCTAGTGCGGTCAGTTCTTTAGGACATCGGTTGGCTGATCAACTTAAAAAAAAAAGCAATCTCACACCTACTCAACACCTCATATACCTGGGAGTGGGTATAGACACTCATCTAGGCACGGTGAAGAAGATTCCAGCGGTTCATCTGAGATTTTGTTCTGCACTGACAGTCAACCTTCTCGCAGCCAAACAGTGCCAACAGGTAGTGGGGATGATGGTGGCTGCAATACCCATGGTCAGGTCAGATGGGCTCAGTGGAAGACACAAGTTTTCTGATTAAGTTTCCTGTCCCACTGGAAGTCAGAGAACATGAGCTAATTGATTTGAACCTCATCACAGGTGAAGAAGTTTCTGAGCTGGTGGCTAGACACCTAGAATCTTTTGTCCAGTCACTCCCTTTTGCTCATTGCCTGGATAGTATTCACAACCAATGCTGGGGAGCTACCTGCCAAGGGAGAGTAGCCCAAGGCAAGTGGCCATGCCAAGTGTAGAATATAGTGTCCACTGTCCATCATCCTGGAGATGGGAGCTGCTTTTCAAGAGCTTTTTTGCCCTTCACGTTACAATTCTGGGAAGTTCAGTCGATTCTTCTCCATCTGCGACTGCCCACATTCCAGGTCCCTCCAATCTTGAGGCCTACTATTTGTCAAGACATCAGTTAAACAATAAAGAAGTGGTTCCTGAATCCACAAACCTGTCTAATGTTAATACGTTGAGCTTTTCAGCTGTGGGTGGACCTATTTGCATCCCCAGCAAATGCCAAAGTGCCAATGTTTTACACCAGTATATCTTGCCCACAGGTGGCAACGTCAGATGCTCTGACAGCAGCGCGGTCTTTTCGGACTGCATATGCCTTTCCACGGACGCCGCTAATCTTCAACTTTCTCAGAAGACTGATAAAGGGGTGAATACACAGTTCTGGCAGTAATACCCAACTGGCCCAAACGTTTATGGTTTCCGCTTCTGTGTCTACTCAGTTTGAGGCCACCAAAGTAAATTCCAGTAAACATGGGTCTGATGTCTCTGGGTCCAGTGCTTCGTCCATCTCCTCAGAGGCTGCGGTTGCAGGCTTGGATATTGAAAGGCAAACGGCGGTCGAGGCAGGCTGTTCAAATGCTGCATTTGGTACCATGCTAAAGTTTTGGAAACAAATGCAACTTACAACAAAGTGTGGATCAAAGGACTTCGCTTCTCTCTTTCCTCTTCCCAAGTAAGTAATATTTTGGACTTTGTTAAAAAAAGCCTAGATATGAACCTAAGTCTTCGCAAGGACAGTCTCAGAGATGGCAACCCTGGGCTGCAAGGAACCATTCAAAACCTTTTATGTGGATAGAGTGGTCCTAGTTCGACTGGTCTGATGGACCGTTTTCATCAGACGAACCGATCGTGTGTGAGCCCCATCGTTTTTTTATCCATCGGTGAAAAAACTTGGAACTTGTTTTAAAAGTTGTTTTAAGTCCATCGGTTAAAAATCCACGCATGCTCAGAATCAAGTCGCATGCTTGGAAGCATTGAACTTCATTTTTCTCAGCCTGTCGTTGTGTTTTACGTCACCGCGTTCTGACACAATCGTTTTTTAACTGATGGTGTGTAGGCAAGACTGATGAAAGTCAGCTTCATCGGATATCTGAGGAAAAAATCCATCAGACCGTTTTCATCGGATGAACCGATCGTGTGTACCCCAGGGCATAACTCTTCTAAAAGACACATAAGTTGAATCCAACTTTACTTCAAATAATTGTAGTACAGAATACGTTTTTCCAGTCTTTTGAAGTGTAATGCCCCCTACGCACGATCGTAAATTCCGACAGCAAAAGTCTGATGTGAGCTTTTGAATGGAAATTCCAACCATGTGTATGCTCCATCGGACTTTTGCTGTTGGAATTTCCGCCAATAAAAGATTGAGAGCTGGTTCTCAAATTTTCCTATTGGAAAATCCGATGGTCTGTAGAAATTCCGATGCGCAAAATTCCGACGCAAGCTCGGAAACAATTCGAAGCATGCTCTGAAGCATTGAACTTAATTTTCTTGGCTCGTCGTAATGTAGTATGTCACCGCGTTCTTGACGGACAAAAGTTCAGAGATCTTTTGTGTGACTGTGTGTATGCAAGCCAAGCTTGAGCGGAATTCCGTCGGAAAAGCCATCCTAGGTCTTTCCAACAGAAAATCTGATCGTGTGTACACAGCATAAGAATGCAATGACTAGGGACAGTGCCTCAGAAGGAGCGACCCAGGAGCTTGAGGGCTCAATCTTGTCCGCCCCCATAGGAGCCATGAGTTTGGGCCCTGGATGTTGGGATTCCAGACTGGAACCCTGCCTCTGTAGTGAGACGACCGCATCTGTGTTCTCGCGCATACACCTACTTTATCAGTGCTCGAGCAAAGCGTGTGACGTACAACGCGTACGACGGCACTATAAAGGGGAAGTTCCATTCACATGGCAAATAGAAAACAAGGGGGGGGGGGTGGTGTCTGCGCTGTGAGAAGTGGGTGAAATCTAAAGGATACACGGGAATAAATCCCTAGGCTAGTGACCGTGGGTGGAACAGGGGGGGGGGGGGGGGGGGGGGCAAGTTCAAAACAGAGTGATAACATACATGAATATTGTGTCAATATGTAAGACGTCTATGTAGCAATGTGGAATATCAGAACATGGCAAGTGACAAACAAGAAGTACAAAAAATAAATAAAAAATATATATATATGTACACAATGTGCTAGTACATATAATGTGAAATCAGGGAAAGCTTTCCACTAAGGGCGCCCCTGGGTGTATCGCACAGTGAGCAATGCAAATGATAACAAATATGGATCAAGGTCACAAAAATATATATGTACACAATGTGCTAGTACATATAATGTGATAGTACATATATTGTGAAATCAGGGAAGGCTTCCCACTAAGGGCGCCCCTGGGTGTATCACACAGTGAGCAATGCAGATAATAACCCATATGGATCAAAGTCACAAAAATATATGTGTACACAATGTGCTAGTACATATAATGTGATAGTACATATATTGTGAAAACAGGGAAATCTTCCCACTAAGGGCGCCCCTGGGTGTATCACACAGTGAGCAATGCAAATAATAACAAATATGGATAAAGGTCACAGGTGCAAAAAAATATTTAAAAAAATCAAATATATTGAAAAATCAAATCAAAAAACAGTCTCTGAGCATATTTCCCAAATGTCCCAGAAAGCAGGATCCAAAGATGGAGAAGTGGTGCCGGGAAAGAACGTTACACAGTGAACATCTCTGGTGGTCCCTAGCTCCTCACCTCACGGCTATGGCACGGATAGCCAAATTAAACCACCTCCAGCAGGGGGAGGAGGAATACACTTCAATGGGCAGAAACGACATCAGCACTCAGCAGTAAGGCATGGAGAAAAGCAAGTTTTGATATAGTGTTAGGGAAATGTCTATCCAAGCATCATCAATCACTCATACATCCACTCACATGGAGGTGATGGATGGTGGGCCTATCTCCCACGAACACCGAGTTCGTCCCGGGTCCTGGATGCACACCTGGCCCCTCTTCTTCTGTGTCTGGGCCAGGTGGACACTCTGAGTGGGTAAAGGGAACCCTCACACAACATGTATGTCAGGAGAGAGAAAGACCATAGTACAGCCCCGCAAAAATGGATCAAGTTTATTGAAACAACATGGATGCACTCACATTTAGAAGATAAAACTGGGCACAGAATACCAGACGGACGACAGGGGGGGTCTTGCTGTGTCAGGCGTGTGGACTCTGATGCTCCTCGATCCCTACGCGTCTCGTCACCTCACGTGCCTTCCTTAGGTTGTGTAAGGGTTCCCTTTACCCACTCCGAGTGTCCACCCGGCCCAGACACAGAAGAAGAGGAGCCAGGTGTGCATCCAGGACCCGGGACGAACTCGGTGTTCGTGGGAGATAGGCCGACCATCCATCACCTCCATGTGAGTGGATGTATGAGTGATTGATGATGCTTGGATAGACATTTCCCTAACACTATATCAAAACTTGCTGAGGAGTGAGGTGGTTTATTTTGGCTAGCCGCGCCATAGCCGTGAGGTGAGGATCTAGGGACCACCAGAGGTGTTCACTGTGTAACGTTCTTTCCCGGCACCACTTCTCCATCTTTGGATCCTGCTTTCTGGGACATTTGGGAAATATGTTCAGAGACTGTTTTTTTATTTGATTTTTCAATATATTTGATTTTTTTAAATATTTTTTTGCACCTGTGACCTTTATCCATATTTGTTATTATTTGCATTGCTCACTGTGTGATACACCCAGGGGCGCCCTTAGTGGGAAGCTTTCCCTGTTTTCACAATATATGTACTATCACATTAAATGTACTAGCACATTGTGTACACATATATTTTTGTGACTTTGATCCATATGGGTTATTATCTGCATTGCTCACTGTGTGATACACCCAGGAGCGCCCTTAGTGAGAAGCCTTCCCTGATTTCACAATATATGTACTATCACGTTATATGTACTAGCACATTGTGTACATATATATTTTTGTGACCTTGATCCATATTTGTTATCATTTGCATTGCTCACTGTGTGATACACCCAGGGGCGCCCTTAGTGGGAAGCTTTCCCTGATTTCACAATATATGTACTATCACATTATATGTACTAGCACATTGTGTACACATATATATATATATTTTTTTGTACTTCTTGTTTGTCACTTGCCATTTTCTGATATTCCACATTGCTACATAGACGTCTTACGTATTGACACAATATTCATATATGTTATCACTCTGTTTTGAACTTGAACCAAATTTTCCCATTGAACAACGAGGAAATAGAGAACCTGCTCTCTTTTTGGCTCGACGGGATGCTCGGCGAAAAGTGTACACACGACCGGTTTTCTCGGCAGAATACATCTCCCATCGAGGCTCTTGGTGGATTCTGCCGAGAAACTCGGTCGTGTGTACGCCGCCTCACAGCGTGACAAATGTGCTATCTCCATTACAAATGCTAGTTTTACCAGAACGAGTGCTCCTGTCTCATAACCTGCTTCTGAGCATGCACGTTTTTTTCACGTCGTTAAAGCCTACACACGACCGTTTTTACAACGTGAAAAAACGACGCAAAAAATGTGAGGATGTTCTAAATTTTTAATGGGCATTTTTCACGTCATGAAAAATGCTCTGGAGCCTACAAACAATTGTTTTTAATGACCATTTAAAAAAATTGTGTGTACGCGAAATCAGTCTTAGGTTGGCTGACCTGGGCTCACTAAGGGCTCTTTCACACGGAGCGGTCCATTTTTCGGTCCGCTCCGTGTGTCCGTCGGCTCAGCGGGGGGGTCTCCGCTGAGCTGTCGGGCGGACAGGGCGGTCCCCGCACACTGTGCAGGGACCACCCTGCCTCTCCTCCGCTATCCCCTATGGGGAATCGGATGAAAACGGACCGTCTGTCCGTTTGCATCCGTTCCGTTCGGCCGGACAGAAGAAAAATAGGACATTCTTCCGTCCGAAAAAACGGATGCGGATCTGGCGGACGTTAGCGGATGCATCATCCGCTAACGGATCTGTTCCCATAGGGAAGCATTGAGGTCCGTTAACGGACGTCCAAAAAACGGACGAACGGAACGGACATGTGAAAGAGCCCTTACAAGTACAGTATAGAATGCAGATGGCCTAAAAGTAAACATTGTAAAGTTTATACTCACTTAGGCCTGTGATGACAGCTTGGAGCACAGCAAAAGAAGAAAAAAAAACACAGAGCTTATATTTAATAAAATGGGTGTAATCAATGGATATAAAAAAAACAATAATGCTCTCCAGTGTTGAGACAAACAATTGGGGCAGTTATTAAACCTGTCCAATTGCTAGTGCTCCCATTCAATATGTTGCCATCTACTTCCTCCCCACGAATTTTTTTTCCCAATCCTTTTGTGTTGTAACCACTTGTGAGCTGGGCTTAGAAGTTATTAAAGAACTATGCTGCTCTCTAGTGGTTGCATGCCCCGAAGGTAGTCAGATCATGCATGCACAATTGACCGTCCTCTGAAGTCAATGGCCAACCTTAAGGGGAACAATAATTAATTGGATTTAGTGCAATAAGCTGATTAAATGTTCTATGTGTCCAATATCTGCTGACTACCCTCAAGGTTTAAATTCTATTGTGAGGATACAGGTGAGAAGAATAGATATGGGGCTCCCAAGGGCTTTATTTCTAATAAAATCTTCTTTTAGCATTCATCATCATCAGTTTTAACAAAGCCATGGATTGTGTTTTTAAACCACGGGGTAAATTGGTCTCACTGCATGTGCATTCATGTGTATGTCTTTGAATTCCAGTGGACCTGCCATCTACCACAATACATTGCATGAACAGTTATTCCATTACCTGCGTAGTTTCAGTAGGTATAACATGTATGTATTGTATGTATTAAAGATATATATATACAGATTCACAGAGCACTTACGCCGACGTACAGCACGTTACGCCAACGTAAGTGCCAATGTACGCTGGTGTATGTGTGCAGCAGACCCACGAGTCAACATATGCCCAACAACACGCTACACCCATTGATTAGCCATGCAAACATGCAAATTAAGGGAATACGCCGATTCACGAACCGGCGTACCGCCCCACGCGCCCGTTGTATACTACGCGCGATGGGAGTAAGTTGTGCACCCGGCGTAAAGTTATTCCCCATACATGAGGTGCAACCCGGCAACAGACATGCACAGGTCAGCTGGAGAGCAGCTGCAGCAGCACCATTAAGGACGAGCAGAGCAACCACACTTGCAGGACAACACATCCGTATGCCAACATGCCAGGGGCAGCCATGGTCATAGCACTACTGCGTCAACAGGCACAGAGGAGGGCACAGGAGAGGATATACTGAACGAGCATTAACCTCTTTGGCATGGGGGAATCGGAGGTGTACCGCATTTTCAGATTCAGCCCTGATGCCATCCTGGAATTAGCCACAGCCCTGCATGATGAAATCACCAGCCAGACGGGATGCTCACATGCAGTGCAGCCACTGGTCAGGTACTGGCAACACTCCACTTCCTCGCCAGTGGATCTTTCCAACGTACAAGTGGAGTCGTGTCTGGGATGTCACAATCCACCATGAGCAGATGCGTGCACCAGGTCGTCCCGCAATCCTCACACGCATGTCCCACCACATCATCAAACCGACCTATGAGCACCTGATGCAGAAGGCAATGCAGGATGTGCGCAGGCACAGGGTGCTGTGCCGGTGCTTTGCATGCATCCATGCCACGGCACATGCACAGTTCGTGGTACACCTGACTTACATCACGTCGACGTACCTGTCTGGCGCTCGGGCCCTCATTTGGATGGAGTCATGCCCACTTCATTCCTATGTCGGCGTGCGCCTTCGAACCTCACGCTGGCTTGCTGAATGCAATGCTTGCCTCACCGTGCTACGTTGGTATTAGGGTTGCCACCTGTCCGGTTTTGACCCGGACAGTCCGGGTTTGGACACATGTGCCCGGTTTTGAAGCCTCCTGAAACCCGGGCACATTTAAAAAAAAAAAAAAATTTTTTTTTTTTTAGCTGTCCATCCTGGCCCGGCCGCAACAGAGCTGCACATCCTCGGCTCCACCAGCTTGCCTGAATGTTAGTAGAAGGTGTGCCACCCGCAGCAGTGCTCTCTGTTAGCCCCCCGGCCGGGCTGTAAACATGTGTGCAACTTCTCACTGTGCTAGCCCCTCCCCCTCCCTCCCTCCGGCGCGCCTCCGTCTGCATTGTGTGCTGCAGAGTGGAAGAGGACACATGGGACACAGAGTGCTCAGCTCTTCTCTGACTGGCTACAGAATACACATGGAGGTGGGTGGATGGGCAGACCATACACTACCCCCACCATACACTAAACATACAGTTCTGCCCCCCCTTGCATATACCATTACCATCCACAGCCGTATATACAGTTCTGCCCCCCCTCCATACCATCCACAGCCATACATACAGTCCTGCCCCCCCTGCATATACCATCCACAGCCATACATACAGTCCTGCCCCCCCTCCATATACCATCCACAGCCATACATACAGTCCTGCCCCCCCCCTCCATACAGGGCCGGATTAACAGAGGGGCTGATGGAGCGGGGGTTGTAGCTCGATGACCAGAGGTCACAGAAACCCCACATTTGGGGGGTAGTCAGTTGAAGACCTACCCCACAACTGGTCAAAATATGGGATGGCTATCATTTATGGTTCTGGAGATACGGGCCTGCTTGCACAGCCTGTCAGAAGCTACATACAGAGCAGTCATTATAAATACAAGCTGACACACTGCAGCAGACTGAGAAAAAAAAATCATCATTAATTTTTTGCTAGAAAATTACTCTATGGTGGTCTTTGTAACTTTTTATGTTGCACGGCATAGAGCTGCACGATTCTGGCTAAAACGACAACTGCAATTTTTTTGCTTAGAAGATAGATCACGATTCTCTTACAATTCGTGCGGCATAACATCATCTTTCACATTAAAATGAAAAAAAAAAAAAATGGACTAACTTTACTGTTTTGTTTTTATGTTTTTTTATTATTCAATGAAGTGGGCAAATGCAGCGTGACATAAAATATTGCAGCAATTCCCATTTTTGTTTCTGCTAATATATATATAATGTTTGGTGGTTCCAAGTAATTTTCTAGCAAAAAATATTGGTTTTTAACAAGTGTTGGACTTTAAGTGGTTACATTTCTTGCATTTACACACAGAAGTTTGATCTAAAAAGGAAGTTGGTTACAGTGTTTCATGTTGTTTACAAACTTGGCAGACCGGATATTTTCTTTACACACAGAAGTTTATCCCTTTGATCTATGAAGAAAGCGTTAGTTACAATGTTTCCTGCTAAGAACTTAGCAGACTGCCCAGATATTTTCTTTTGACAGCTGAAATTCTCTCCACTTGTTATATGAAAGAATCAGCAAACTCTGCATTGGAGATGTCAGGAGGGTTGAATCGACATCACAATTTTTTAACGATTAATTGTGCAGCTCTAGCACGGTACTGTATTTGCCAGCAATTTTTCAAACGTGTTTTTTTTTTGGAAATAAACTGTTTCATTCATTAAAAAAAAACACTAAAGTTAGCACGATTTTTTTTGGTATCCTAAGCGATGCTTTACATTTTTTTAGGTTACATGTTTAGAGCTACAGAGGAGATCTAGTGCTAGAATTATTGCTCTCGCTCTAACGATCGTGACGTATGTAACCTGTGTGTATCTGGCTCTGATACTAGCCAGTGCCTACCCAACCACTGACTGGTATCTCTCCCCAGCCTGTCCCCACACACCCTCTCACCTGCTGACCTGTGGATGGGGGAATCACTCCTGTAGTGTTGTTGTGTTCTGCCAGTGAGTACAATGATCAGTGTTGCTATCTATAGCTGGCAGCACTGATTGTTTTTGGAAAAACAGGCTGGTTGTACTCAAGTCAATTAATAGATTGACTCGTGTAAAACCAGCTAGCCCATACATACAGTAGATCGACTATGGCTGGTCTCTGCATAATTGGTGTAATTTCAATTCATGTATGACCCGCTTAACCACTATGCAGTCCCTAAACATCCTTCCACTCCTATACATTGTGCCCACTGTCATACCCTCCACACTCCTCTCCTGTACATACTGCCCACTGTCATACCCTCCACACTCCTCTCCTGTTCATACTGCCCCCATCATACCCTCGCACTCCTCTCCTGTACATAGTGCTCCCATCATACCCTCCACAATCCTCTACTGCATATACTGGTCACTGTTACACCCTCTTCACTCCTTTCCTGCAAGTAATACCTACCCTCTGCACTCATTTCCTGTACATAATGTCTTACACTTTGCACTCCTTTCCTACACATACCAACATACGCGCCACACTCTTGTATATACTGTTGTAAATTCTGCACTCCCTCCCTGCACATACTGTAATACCCTCTGTAATTAATGAAAATTAAAAGGTGAACTAATGCCCCTGATCTCCACTGCACTTACCTCTGTAGTAATGGAAGAGTTTTATTTTTTTTAAATGATTGTGCTGAGGTTTATTCATGTCAGTGAGACTCTTACTTGTGGCACAGTAAAGTAAGCATATTTTATAGGTAAAATAATTATTTTGTTTAATTTAATCATGCCTCGTGAGGCCCCTCCCTCAATATGGCCACACCCACCATATGTAGTGGCGTGTTCGGGTTTGGCTTGAGGAAAAGGTGGCAACCCTAGTTGGTATGCCGTACGGTGTGCGATAGGCGGCGTAGCGTACGCCTTTCTCTATGTGAATCTGGGCCTTAGTATATACAATTGCTTATATTATCAATGCTTTTTAGTGCCTTTCCTTTCCCTTATGACTTTAATATAAATAAGCAAGAGTGTCAGCACATTTTTAATATTAAGTGCTCTTTATGTGCATACATGGTACATCTGCATGTCAATAGAGTCCATAAATGGAATATGGATGTCAGATTGCCATGGTTGAAAATAGGACTCCTACATTTTAACAATGAATGATGTAATTTTTAGCACTGACAATACCATTTACTTCAATAATAATGCACATTTTAAACTGATGTCCTAAATTATTATTATTTTATTTTTTTAACAATATATACATCTTTGTTTTGAAAATGTAATACATGGTGAAGGGATTTCAGAATGCTAAGGGACAGGACAGCAATCCCCTATTGGACACCCTTTCCTTAACCGAAACCTTTGACAGTTCTGTGCAGAGAGAAAGGGGAGAATCGGTGGGCCACTGCTCTGATGCATTTAATTGTGTATGTAAATTTCAGCTTCAGCTATTGAGCTCTGTGAACAACACTCTTTTGACAAAAAAAGAGAAATGGGGAAACCTGTGAAAAGGAGCTTAAATATCCATCTTCTGATTGGACAGAAGAATACATATGTCCATATTCAGATTTGACATCTAGCCATAATGAATAAAGTGAAAAATGTACAAACTCACCATAACAAAGATCATATTAAGGTTTCCTAGAAATATGTGTGCAGAAACATGGGATCTGATGACAGCAATTTCTCATTGCTCTTTGTCACGTTGTTTCTGAAGAAGTCTTTACAATAATATGGATGGGATTAGCTGATATCGTCATGCTGCACGCTGGCACTCTGCTGATCTGTTGGGAAATAGTGAACATGCGGGTCTCTCGAAACACAGGCTTTACCTACACACTTTTTATGCTTGAAACAAATGCAAGTTTACCTATTAGGAGTGTTTATCTTTGTTTTTAGATAACATTGTGGATGCAATTTCTTAAAGGGATACCACTCTCCTGATATAAATTAGAGCTATACTGTATGTGGGATGTTTAGAAATATTTTTTTAAGTGGTTTATTATAACCTACCTCTTATTTGGAAATGATATCTATTTGTGAGTGAGGATCACGAGGGTGGAGGGATCCACAAGGTTGGTGTGACACAGGTTGCATAAGACATCTATCACATCACATGCTTGATGCTGGATATTAACATTATTGTTTATATCAAGACATGATCACAGTAATCCCTTGTAGATTCAGTGCTGCCCTTGTGTTTGAGTGTAGGTAAATTTGTCCAGGAGGCACATGAGCAAGGAGACGACAGCAGGAGGACACTGTCAGGCAAATCTCCAGGGAAGAAGCGAGCCAAGTGGGCTGGTGAGTGGCACACAGTCAGGAGGACTGAGAGGACTGCGAGAGAGCAGTTTGGGATCCAGAGTGTAGTCTCAGGAGGGGCACAAAAAATAAGGTGTTGCTTACAGAACTGTATTTAACGTATCAGACAGTCCTGATTGGACAGAGGGGGGAACCAATCAGTGGGTCAAGTAGAAGCGATGTCTGCCGGCCACCCGCGATCGCTCCCCACAGAGATAGAACGGTGGTCTGCCTATGTAAACAAGGCAGTCTGCCATTCTGTCAGTGATAAACAGAGTGATCTTGTGTTCCTGCTAACCAGGAACATGGAGCGCTCTGTTCATCTACTGTAGTAAATCCACCCCCCCCCCCCACGCAGTTAGTAAGCACCCCCTAAGGACACATTTAACCTTTTGATCGCCCCCGATGTTATCCCCTTCCCAGCCAGTGTTATTAATACAGTAACAGTGCATATGTTTTTAGCACTGATCACTGTATTAGTGTCACTGGTCCCCAAAAAGTGCCAGTTAGGTGTCCAATTTGTCCACCGCAATGTCGCAGTCCCACTAAAAAAACTATTATCTTTGCCATTACTAGTAAAAAATAAATACAAATATAACAAAATTGTAGACGCTATAACTTTTGCGCAAACCAATCAATATACATTTATTGCAATTTTTTTATCCACAAGTATGTAGAAGAATATATATCACCCTAAACTGATGAAGAAATTGATTTATAAAAAAAAATTTTAATATGTATTATAGCAAAAAGTAAAAATGATTGTGTGTGTGTTTTTTTTTTAATTGTCAGTTTTCTTTTGTTTAAAATGCAAAAAAACAAAAACCACAGAGGTGATAAAATACCACTAAAAGAAAGCTCTATTTGTGGGAAAAAAAGGACGTCAAATTTGTTTGGGTATAAAATTGCACGACCGCGCAATTCTCAGTTAAATCGGCGCACTGCCGTATCGTAAAAAATGGCCTGTTAACCACTTCAGCCCCGGAAGAATTGGCTGCTTAATGACCGGAACATTTTTTTGCGATTCGGCACTGCGTCGCTTTAACTAACAATTGCGACATTGTACCCAAACAAAATTGACGTCCTTTTTTCCCACAAATAGAAGTTCTTTTGGTGGTATTTGATCACCTCTGCGTTTTAAAAAATATATATATAATATTTTGTCTTTTTTGCTGTAATAAATAGCCCCAATTTAAAAAAAAAGTTTAGGACCGATATGTATTCTTCTACATATTTTTGGTAATAAAAATCGTAAAAAGCGTATATTGATTGGTTTGCGCAAAAGTTATAGCGTCTACAAAATAGGGAATAGATTTATGGCATTTTTATTATTATTATTTTTTACGAGTAATGGCGGTGATCTGCTATTTTTATCAGAAATGCAACATTATGGCGGACATATCAGACACTTTTGACACATTTTTGGGACCATTGGCATTTATACAGCGATTAGTGCTATACAAATGCACTGATTACTGTGTAAATGTCACTGGCAGGGAATGGAGTTAACACTAGGGGGTGATCAAGGGGTTAACTGCGTTCCCTAATGTGTGTTCTAACTGTGGGGGGAGGGGACTCACTACAGGAGATGACACCCACACGTCCCTGTGATGCCTCTCCTGCCTGCGATCGCTCGTGGCCACCGATCATCGCGACTGCCGGTCACAAGCATCGACACCCCCACCGCTGTGCAGCCCACTATCCCGCTTAAAGGGACCGCTGTACAGCTACGTCGGTCCGCGGGAACAAGCCGACCTGCCACAGTATAATGACTGCGGCTGGTCGGCAAGCGGTTAAGATTGAATAAGATGAAAATGTCAATACTAAAAGGGCAATTTTCTTTTTCTTCATAAATAATTGGCGTATATGTATTTTGCATTTTTACACAATCATTACTTTTTGTACTCACTTTAATTCCTATACATTGGTGCTCTGGTTTGGGGAGGGGCTTTCATGGACCAATAGAAATGAGCAGGATCCATGATTACTTGCAGCATCGCCAATCGCCATCACTTCACATGACACACAGCCATCGCAGCCTTCAGGCCTTCTTCATTCTGAGTGTCAGGGTTTTCACGTTCACACTGCGCTGGAGACTTGAAAAAGATCATGGAGGGAGGAGGTGGGTGGAGCAAACACTGTCACGTTAGGCGCAGAGGAGGAAGAAGGCTCTAAATGCGGCGCCTCGCTCTCCTTTCACTCAGCAGCGGCTGGGATGTGAATGAACAGACATCACTGGTTGCTAGATGCCAGGCGGCACAAGCGCTAGCAACCAATACAGCAGGCATTAGAGAGGCCAGGCCAGCGGCACCACCCACCTCTGAGTCCTCCCTCCATCTTCTCTAGGCTCCAGCACAGCATGAAGAGAACAGGGTCTCTCTCTCTTGGCACCGCTGCTGGCATGCTGCTGATGTGAGAGAGACTCGGGGCGGGAGTGATTATTTTTTTCAGGGGGGGGGGGGCAATTTCTCTGGTTGTAGAGGCCAATCTTAAAGTGCCCTAAAGTGCTATTAAACCCTCCTATCCTTTACAGCCAAGGATGCTGCTTCTGTTTGATCTGCAACTGCCATGGTGCAGCTTGTGTGTTCAGTTATGACACCAGACATTTGATGGTTTGACAGTTTGGTTGAGGACAGAATAAATGTGACAATCATGGCATTCCAGAAATGTAACCGTTAAATCAATAGGTTTCATTTCACTTTATGATTTATTGCTGTTTGGGGCCTGTGGGCTTCAGCAAAATGGCAGTCTCCAGCAAGAGGAAATAGGAGCAATGCTGGAGGAAATTGACTTATTCATGTGGAATGTATGTTCTTTGCTAAAGACCATTATTTTTTAGCAAATTGTTATGGGCAAAGTTCCACTTTAATGTGATACTAAACACGCAGGGCCAGATTCAGGTAGATCAGAGCATCTTTGCTCTGGAGTAACGCTTCTCATTTACGTTACTCTGACGACCCTTTCAGCGCAAGTACTGTTATTCACATAGCAGTTGCGCGTAAACTTGCGCCAGAGTAACGATAATGCGCTGGCGTAACCTGACGCAAGTGGAAGTGGGTGTGATCACATGTAAATGATGGGCGGAGCCCAGCGCAGAGGCTTACGTTCAGCGCATCATCCACGGAGCATGCGCAGTGAGTGCGGCTCCACTCGCCCCCTTGTGCGCATACTCACAACCTCCGTCGGCACCACTTCACGGGAAACGTCAGCGCAATGCCTTCCGTTGGGCGCTTAAAAGCGCAGGCGGAAACGCCAGTCCGGCGCAAAAGTATTTCCGTTTCCCCCCACCCCAGGGAAGATACTTTTGTGCTGTGATGGCTGCTCCCGCTACCCCCAGAGAGAGGAGGAACCTAAACTTTAACGCCCAGGAGGTCTCAGTGATCATCTCCGCTATGGAGACATTTAATCATTTCCTCCATGGCAAAAAAAGCCGTAAGACCAGCCGGGAGAGGAAGCAGGGCATCCTGGACACCATTGCTGGCCGGGTCAATATTTTGGGGTACTCCACCCGGACTGCTGCTGACATCCAAAAAAAAATCAATGATCTGCGGCGCAAGGTCCGTGGCAAGGTGGCCACCATCAGGAGGCATGAGAGGGGCACAGGTGGTGGTCCCCCATGTCCGGTCACCCTGACCGCGGAGGAGGAGGTGGTCTCTCGCTGCCTGGAGAGGGAGCAGGTGGAGGGGGTCCCTGGCTATGACTCCGTGGAGGAAGGCTCCAGGACAGGTAAGTGTTTTTTATCCCCTATTTGATGTGTTGCATTTGGGGGGGGGGGAGGGTACATGTGCCAAGTGTGTGGGACCATCAACATGTGTCTGCTTTGTGTCATCCACAGATGACGGAGCTGGGCCATCATCTGTCGGCGGCCAGTCCACCCCATCCCCCCCACGCCATCCTGTGCACGAGCCCCTGGGTGGTGAAGAGGTGGAGGAGGAGAGTGGCCACACCACACCTGCCGAGGTGGTTGTGGAGGATCCTGCTGTGGCAGAGCAGGACTTTTCCTTAGTGTTGGAGGTCTCCTCCCCTTCTCCTGGGCCGTCTGTCATCCCCTCCCCCATCCTTGGAAGCCCCTCAAGGGCGACTCCATCCCCCCGGGGACAACTATCTTCTGGCCCCAGGAAGGCGACCCAGAAGACCAGGGGGGTGTCGGATCTTGTCCAGGGCCAGTTGGCGAGGGATCACGCCAGACAGACCCAACAAATGGGGGACATAGTTGGGCACTTGGAGAAAGTGGCTGACAGCCTGTGCTCCGTTGGCCAGATAAGCAACGCAGTGCAGGATGTGAGTTGCAACTGCGCTGCAGTGGTGACCAGTTTGGGGGAGGTGCAGGGGGATATTAGGCACCTCACTGCAGCCGTCCAGGCCAACACTGCTGCCATCCATGGAAACAGTGCTGCCATCCGGGACCAGGGGAGGCTGAGTCGGCGGGCCCAACACTACCAAGTGACCCGGCAGCTCAGGATGCAGGGCCAGACAAACAATTACCTCGGCCGGATAGCCATGGCCTTGGAGGGCATGCAGGCCACACCTGCCAGGAGTGGCCCACCCGGGGATCAGCCACCTCCAGATGCCCCCCCACCCCCACCCACTCCATCCAGGCAGCTGAGGAGCCAGAGAGGTTCGGCAAGAAGGAGCCCCCGGCATCCCCGATGATTTTGTTATTTTGTTTTGTCTGATTTTTACTCAGGATATGAGATTTTTATTTTATTTTGATTTTTACTCAGGATATGAGATTTTTATTTTATTTTGATTTTTACTCAGGATATGAGATTTTTATTTTATTTTGATTTTTACTCAGGATATGAGATTTTTATTTTATTTTGATTTTTACTCAGGATATGAGATTTTTATTTTATTTTGATTTTTACTCAGGATATGAGATTTTTATTTTATTTTGATTTTTACTCAGGATATGAGATTTTTATTTTATTGATACTGCACACGTTTGGCTTGTGAAAGGTGTGTGAATGTGAGGGGGTGGCACTCCTGCCAGTAAGGGGTGTCACCCTCGGCCGTGGTGGTGAAGTTAACCCCACGGCTGTATGAATGACGTGTGAAAGGTGTATGAATGGACAGTGACATCATTGGGGCCTTGACGCTGGCGTTGCTGCTCCCAAGTCCTACATGCTGGACTTGGGCTAATCCAATGTGATGTGGATGTGGTGTGTGTGATCTAGGGACATCAGTGGTGTACACGCGTGCATTCTCTGTGTGATAAATGTTTTGGTTTAGTGTCCAAAGATGCCTACGGCGAGTCCCCTCCTGACTGCTCTTCCATCAGCAGACTGGGTGTCCTCTGGCAGGTGGGGACTGTGTGGGTCGGGGGTCAGGTCATCACGTATGTCAATCTGCAGGCCTTTTCTCATAGCAAAGTTGTGCAGAATGCAACATGCAGCGATGATCTGACACACGAAGGTAGGGGAATACAATAGGGCCCCCCCAGACATATCCAGGCAGCGGAAACGGGACTTCAGGAGCCTGAATGTTTGCTCCACCACTGCACGGGTTTTGATGTGTGCTTCATTGTATTTTCTCTCTCCTCTGGTTTGGGGGTTCCGGAAAGGAGTCATGAGATGGGGTCCCAGTGCATATGCAGAGTCACCTGTAAGGTAAAAGACAGGAGGATGTTAGTCATGCATGTACCACTTTTGATGTGCATCACGGGAGGGGATAGTCATGCCTGACTCCCATGTCACTCACCAACCAGCCAGCTGTCCCCATACATGTTCTGTTCGAATTCTGCTGGGATGGGGCTCTGATTGTATATGAAGCTGTCATGGCTGGACCCGGGGCGTTTGGCACAGACGTGCCATATGAGGCATGGGGCATCGGCTATCACCTGTACATTGATGGAGTGCCAATGCTTCTGATTGCGGTATATGTGCTCTGTCTCCTGGGGGGGCTGGAGTGCCACATGTGTGCAATCAATGGCCCCCACAGTGCGTGGGAATCTGGCAATGCTGTAGAAATCTGTCATTGCCTTCAGCCGCAGCTCCTCAGTGGTTGGTCTGAGGAACTGGTTGGACATGCGTCTGAGGATTGCAGGGACAACCTGGTGCACACATCTGCTTATGGAGGACTGTGACATCCCAGCCACCACTCCACTTGTACGCTGGAATGATCCACTGGCAAGGAAATGAAGTGTTGCCAGTACCTTCACCAGTGGCTGCACTGCTTGTGAGCGGTGTGTCTTGCTGGTGATGTCATCCTTGTTGTGGTTAGTTCAAGTATTGCATCAGGGCTGAATCTGAAGAGGCGATACACCTCCTCATCCCCCATGCCAAAGAAGTTCATGCGCGTGCGATATATCCTCTCACGTGCCCGCCTCCTTCGTTCCGGGGGACCCATCAGTAGTGCTAGGACCACGAGTGCCCCTGGCATGCTGGCACACAGAGGTGTTGTCCTTGCAAGTGTGGTTGGTCAGCTAGCTCTTATCGACGGAAACGCTGCTATTTGTAGAAATAACTTTGCGCCGGACGGACGAGATACGCGCGGCGCATGTAGCCAGCGCATGGTGCTAATCCGTTTGTGAATCGGGAAATCTCCCTCATTTGCATATTTGCAGGGGAAATCAATAGGCGCGACTGATGCGCCAAACGAAATTATGCGCTGAGGAGACTCTGGCGTCGGGAAAATTAAGCCGATCGGAAATGGCACGTTTTCTGTCGCATCTAGTTTGGTGGGTACGGCCACATAGAAACGACGGCACATCTTCACAGTTCCGCGGCGCATATCGAATTACTCCAGCGCAACTCTACCTGAATCTGGCCCATAGGCTCTATTTGGCTTTAAAATAGGGTGGACCCAAATGTCTTAGAAAAGCAAATTAAAATTTGCTTTTCGATCACTAAATCGCCTCTCCGACTTTTAGGAAGAGTGGGTCAAATAAACGTCACCTGATTGGCTGAAGGCACAGGCGCCCCTATTGGACGCCTAGCAGAATACAGTAGAAGGAGAGACGCTTGGAGGACACATCCCACAGCTCGCCACCGTCACCCGATGCCTGACCCACCACCAAGATGGGGTAAGTGCTGGGCAGACAGCGGTGATGGGGCAGAAGTGGCTGCATATGATGGGGCACAAGAGCCGGTATTTGATGGGCACAAGTTGCTGCATTTGATTGGCACAAGTGGCTGCATTTGATTGGCACAAATCTTGCATACCACCTATACATATGAACAGGAGAACACAGCAGAACCTAATGCCTCGTATACACGATCGGAATTTCCGATGGAAAAAGTCAGACTGAATGGAATTCTGTTTGTCTGTATGGAATTCAGACCGTTCGTCTGTATGGAATTCTGATGGAGAAAAAAACATGCATGCTCGGAAACAATTTGACGCATGCTCGGAAGCATTGAACTTCATTATTCTAAGCTCGTCAGAGTGTTGTACGTCACCGCGTTTTCGACGGTCGGAATTTGGTGTGTCCGTGTGAATGCAAGACAGCTTGAGCAGAATTCCGTCAGAAAAACCCGCGGGAGTCTATTCCGACGGTAACTCCGATCGGGTGTACAGGCATAACACAACCATGGAATTTCCAGTATGTACCTTGAACACTGTGACCTGTGTCATTTACAGTCTAATTCAGTACTATGTGACTGATATGCATCAGTTGTAAATAAAGAATAGAAAAAAAAAGAGAGAAAAAAAATACAGGTTTACAAATATTTTAAACCAAGTGCTTAATCATAAGTCCTTTTAATTAAAGGGGTTGTAAACCCTCATGTTTTTTCACCTTAATGCATCCTATGCACTAGTCTCTGGACCACACCTGGGGGAGATTATCTTATGTGATTCGAGGAGGATCCAAAAGAGCCTCCGGGGGACCCCAGAAGTTGAGGATTGGGACCACTGTGCAAAACGAGCTGTACAGTGGAGGTAAGTATGACATGTTTGTTATTAAAAAAAAACAAAAACTTTACAATCACTTTAAAGGGATACTAAAGGTTTGTTTTTGTTTTTTTTATTTTTTTAAACAAGCATGTCATACTTACCTACAGCTGGGGGAAAGCAACATGGGATCGTGCCCACGGAGATTCGGGGCTCGGGTAAGTAAAACGGGGCTCGGGGTGTCAGTGACTGCAAGGTGTTTTTCACCTTAATGCATAGGATGCATTAAAGCGGAGTTCCAGCCTTTTTATGTTTATTAAAGGCCAGCAGCTACAAAAAGTGTATCTGCTGACTTTTGATAAACAGACACTTACCTGCTCCACAGTCCAGCGATGCGGCCACCTGGAGCGTCGCTCCTCTCCCCCCCTCTCCGCCGGCACCTCCACTCAGACTGTGGGCACCCGGCCGTGATAGCTTTCGGCTTCACGGCCGGGCACGCACTGCGTATGCGCGAGTCGCGCTGCACCATCGGAGTGGAGAGGCGATCTCCTGGGACAGAAGGAGGAAGTGGTACAAGAAGTCCCACTCCCCCCAAAACAATTACATGCCAAATGTGGCATGTAAGGGGGGTGAGGAGTACTTAAAGCGGAAGTTCCACTTTTGGGTGAAAAAACACAAACGTTTACAGCCCCTTTAAGCACTGTGTAAAACACATCAAGGCCCTCTTGATTATGTCGTTATATCTGTGCACTTAACCTAACTCCATTAACACTCAAACCCCCCCCCCCCCCCCCCCCCCCCACAACATTTGTCCTCCAAAGTGCCCACTATACCTTTTCCCCTCACCCATTTAATTTTTCTTGAAAAAAAATTATTGGTCTTATATACAAAATATTATAAAAAATAAAACAAGTTAATACATTCATCCCAAAACACATACGTACAATAATTCTGCTAACCAATCAACACATAACAAGTAAAAACATGAGTAAATATCAATTCATTTCTCTAGTTTTTCCAGTGGTGCCTAAGCTATAGTACATAAATCCATTTTATATAAAAAAAATCCTCTTTAAAAGTAAATGTATTTGAAAACAAGAAAATCTGTTAGACACTTAGTGCCCATTAAAGTCCATCAATTGATTGCAGCATTCACACATGTTACTCTATATGATTAATGATGAGTGGAATAGCGTAATTCTCTGGGCAAACTATGATAAATATCTAAGACAAAATGTCCAACTTAACTGTTTAAATATTTAATTCATATTGATTATCATAAATCTTTTCACAAAAACCTTCAGACTTCTTTCTAACCTTAGTAGTTAGATCAGGATAATGCCTATTAAATATGTATAAACTCTAATTATAATTATTTTAGTTTGTGTGTAAACATTATTTTCTCATCCCAGAGTTTGGATTTAAGTGTTTAAAGTTTAACCAAAGGCAAACTTTGTTTTAGATTTAGATATATTTGGATAAATTGTTTGAGGATTAGAACCACTCAGATTTTTATTGCAGTTTGTGTTCGTGTTAGGGAGATTCATTTGTTCTAATTGTCCTGATCCCCAATGTCACCAGGGAATAAATATTGCCCTTCAAAGTGAACAGCCTATTTGTCTCTGGTAAATTCAACCTCATAGTGGCACTTTTTTTTTTTTTTATTGTTTATTTATAATAATTTTTATGCCCCATACACACGACCGGTTTTCCAGTCGGAAAAAGTCAGATGAGAGATTTTGACTGTGTTTATGCTCCATCGAACCTTTTCCAACAGGAAAACTGCCAGAAAAAAAAGAGAGCAGGATCTATTTTTTCCCATCGTCTGTATGCAATTTTAACGAGCAAATAAATGCGCATGCTCAGAATCAAGTCAATGCATTCTCGGAAGCATTGAACTTCATTTTTCTCGGCTCGTCGTAGTGTTGTACGTCAGTGGTCTCCAACCTTTTTGGCACTGGGGACCGGTTGCCTGGAAGAAAATAGTGCCAAGGCCCGGCAGGGGGGGGGGGGGGTGTACGCACAGGCGGGGGTAAGCGATTTTTCACGGGCAATTTATCAGGGCAATAGATGGTGTTCTGCTGTTGGCGCTTCAGTCATCACGTTACCATGATTGTAATTTGGTGTCAGAATGATTGAAGCACATTATTTCTTATATTACATTGTAATATAAATGAAATAGTTCAACTCACCATAATGCAGAATCAGTGGGAGCCATCAGCGTGTCACTTGCCATGTCGCCTGCCACCAGATGAGGAATGTCACTTGCCATGTCCACTGCCTGCCACCAGATGAGGAATGCCACGTCACCTGCCAGTGCTACCAGATGAGGAATGCCATGTCACCTGCCTGTGCCACCAGATGAGGAATGGCATCGGCAGCACAACGGGTCCGCCCGCCTACCCATCCTGTGCAGTCTCACCGGAGTATATTGCACCCTCAGCAATGACTCTCACCGATTCAGCGCCGAGCTGTGTTGTGATGCGGCGGCGGCTGCGGGATTGGAAACTCCCGCCTTCTGGAGCCGGCGGCGCGTATGATGGGCGTCACACATCCCACGGTTGAACATTGGACCACTGGGACGTCCATCATCTGCAGGCTCCAGAAGGCAGGACCTATGACCCGGCGAATCAGATCGCTTCCTGCTCTGTGGCGTTCGGGGCTAAATAGTGTATGGTGCTATTTTGAGATTCTGGGCTTTTCGGGGGCACATTCGGGGCTCCAGCCCCCCTAGCCAGGGCCTAACGACGCCTCTGCTCAACAGGGATACAAACATAGGCAAGTAGAAGCGTCTTCCATCGATGGATCAAACTGAGAAAAATTTCCATAATGTATCGCATATTAAACATAATAAGTAACTTATATGTTAAGTCCAAACAAAAAGAAAAAGGAGATTCAGAGGGTAGCTCTAGGAGGATCAGGAGGATGGTTGGTTAACGGATTCAAGGGAATATACAGAATCATCCCAGGCTTTCCATATCTTATCAAATAGGGGAGTGGTAGCTTTTTTATTTTTCACATTTATTTATTGGCTTTATGCGTGTGTCATCTTGCACTTACTGTACGTATGTGTTCCTTTTGACTGGGATGGTAGAATGTGGGTCTTCAGACCTATCATAAGGTCTAGTAGGAGGATTTGTGGCCATTAAGTTCCTTCTCCCCCTAACTTAGGGGGCTCTCTTTAGGAGAATCCCCCACACCTAGTACCTGTTGGCCAACTTAGATAATCAAGAGGAGCAGCGTCCACTGGGCCTTTTGGCTAGGTGGACCTGAATGTAACTTACCCCTGGTTAGTAGCCTCGGGGGCTCAGAAAGGGGTCTTTTCTCTTTGGGAGGGAAGCAATGTACACTACAATTGAATGGTTTTCTGTGTGTTCACATGCAGTTTTAGTTTTTAAGCATTGTGTACTGCAACACCCCCTATAAAATGAATGTGTTCATTGGTGTGTGCCCTCATAACATTGGTGTAACCCCATAACATTGGCTGCCTAAAGTCTTTGGAGTGACGTTATTCCATAATTATGCAGGCAGGGGCTGGCTGGATATTTTTTTGCACAGCACAGCCTGCATACAGAAGAGCATATAACTCAGAAGGACATGCTCTTTTAGTGGTCTTGCTAGACCTAGGGCACTGGGCAGGAGCAGGGCTGTCTTAATGAGAGGGCACACCTGGGCACTGCCCAGGGGCCCCAGCTGCATGGAGGGCCCTGCTCTTTCCCCAAAGCAGCTGGTCCTTGAGCCCAGGCTGTCCCAAAATTGGGTTAGCCCCGGGCTGCCCCTCGACATCCCAGATATCCCCTCAGCACTCTGACCCATCTACACCCTAGATATCCCGTACCTCCTACCTACTTTCTGTTTACCTGCACTGTTTCTATTGTAGAGGCCCCAGAGAACTACTGTGCCCAGGGGCCCATGATGCTATTAAGACGGCCCTGGGCAGGAGACCTGGGAAACATACCTATTGGGGAGGGGCTTCAACAAGAAAATAACTCATGTGTTCAGAGGCAGGGTTTATGCCCCAAGATATGGTTGCAGGCCCTGAAATGTCACACTTTTCACTCTAAAGATGTTATAAAACTTGGCAGGATCAAAAGAATCAATGACTGGCCTCAGAAACAGAGGAGATTTTACATGGAGGCGGTGGGTGGCTCCACTAATTGAAAGAAATGTCTATTTTTTTTTTATTTTTTTTTACTAGAGCTTGTGTACTGCCTTGCTTGTTAACAAGCTTTTAGTACATTCTGTAATGCAGGAAACAACAAATTACAGTTCAAAACTTGTATGCTTTTTGGTTGAAAGGTGTTATGCAACAGTAATCACAAAATATCCAATGCTGATGAGTACATGTGATGACAAAGATAAAAGAAAGCCACTAGGACAGCGCACAATAATAGTTTCTATTAGAGCATATTTTTAAATAATAAGGTTTTAGGGAGAGAAAGCACGTACTGCTCTTTATTGTTGAATGAATATTAGTAGTAATAGTACTTGATTACCGTAAATGAACAAAGTCCCTTTTACCAACAGATGTGCCAAATCAGGCTGTGAACATCTGCTCATTATTTGGGTGTTTCATTCTAATTTTTCAGGCATGTAGGAACATTTGGGAAATCAGTTGAAATGTCTTTTGATCAGAAACGTTTATTTCCGACACTTTACAGCATATAACAACGCTTATTATGTAATTAATTAAATAAAATGGTGAACTGTACCTGTGGAGGAGCCTATAGCTCAAATAAAAAAAGTTATGTTTAATTTTTTGGTTTAGAAAATGAACACTAATGAGTAGGGTTAAGCAAACCCGAACTATAAAGTTCGGGTTCGTACCGAACTTTTGTTTTTTTTTGGACCAGAACCCGAATAATTTGCTGAAAGTTAGGAGTTCTGCAATTTAACCACTTCTCTACCGTTGGTGTTTTTCAGATTTGGTGTTTACAAGACTAAAACATTTTTCTTTGCTAGAAAATTGTTTAAAACCCCCAAACATTATATCTTTTTTTTTTCTAACACCCTAGAGAATAAAATGGCGATCATTGCAATACTTTTTGTCACACCATATTTGCGCAGCGGTCCTACAAGCGCACTTTTTTTGGAAAAAATTCACTTTTTTGAATTAAAAAATAAGACCGCAATAAATTTGGCCCAATTTTTTTTATTTATTGTGAAAGATAATGTTACGCCGAGTAAAATGATACCCAACATGTCTTGCTTACAAATTGCGCCCGCTCGTGGCATGGCGTCAAACTTTTACCTTTAAAAATCTCGATAGGCAACTTTTAAAAAATTCTACAGGTTGCATTTTTTGAGATACAGAGGAGGTCTAGGGCTAGAATTATTGCTCTCGCTCTACCGATCACGGCAATATCTCACTTGTGTGGTTTGGACACCGTTTTCATATGCAGGCGCTACTCATGTATGCCTTCGTTTCTGCGCGCGAGCTCGTCGGGACGGGGCACTTTAAAAAAAAAAATGTTTTGTTTTCTTATTTATTTTTATTTAGTTTATAATTTTTTACACTGAAATAAAAAAAATAAAAAAATGATCACTTTTATTCCTATTACAAGGAATGTAAACATCCCTTGTAATAGAAAAAAGCATGACAGGTCCTCTTGAATATGAGATCTGGGGTCAAAAAGACCTCAGATCTCATATTTACACTTAAAAGAAAAAAAAAAAACAGAAAAAAAAAAGTAATTTTTTCAAATCACAGAAAAAATAAATGTTTCTTTAAGACGCTGGGCGGGACTGACGTTTTGACGTCACTTCACCCAGCAGAGGTATGGGGACGGGCGAGGGACATTTTTCCCTCACTCGCATCCCCACTGAGCAGACGAGCGGACCAGATCGCCTCTGCTGCTACCGACGGCTCCGGTAAGCGGCGGAGGGCGCGGAGACCGCCGTTATCTTTTACAGGATCGCTCGTACTAAAGATGGATACCTCGGTTGTGGCAGCAGCTGCTGCCGTTACCGAGATATCCATCTTTAAAGTGTGGCCGTAAAAACACGTACCGCGGTAGGGAAGTGGTTAATGGCGCTGCACGGCAGACAATCGCCATTTGTTTTACTCGTGTGACCTAGAAGCCATTAGTAGGCATGGCTGTGATTGGCCAGTGCAGCATGTGACCCAGCCTCTATATAAGCTAGAGGCACACAGCGCAGCTCATCACTCTGCACTCTGCTTTAGTTAGGTTAGGGAAAGGCCGCTGCTGCTCTCAGGGAGAGATTTAGATAGGAGTCAGACTGTCCTGCTTCAAAATCACCAGCACTGCATATATTACTCTGAGATACTCTGCAAGATAGTTTAGGGAAAGGTTCCCGATTGAATTTGTAGGGAGAGATTTTTTTTAAATCAGAAAGGTTTTTATTGATTCAGAAATGAATTCAAACAAACAAACAGTACAGCTCTCCAGTGCACAGACAGAGGTTAAATATTTCAAAGCGTACATCAGACATGAATAGATACATGACCCTCGCTTCAGATATAAATGCCCTCCCACCCCTATACCAATAATACAACAAACAAACCATCACCCATGATCTCACAATTGCACCTCAGAAGTCTGGTCATGACCAACCCCCTGGGGCTCAGACCTGGCGTATCTAGCCACATCCCCCATATTCTCTCAAACCTGCCAGGGCATCCTCTGTGCTGATAAATATGTTTTTCCATCACCATTGCCTTTCCCACGTGGGAAATCCAGGAGGAATGAGTTGGTAGGGAGGTAGCCTTCCACCCCATCAGTATTAATTTTCTAGCCTGGAACAGTGTCCTAGAGACAGACACCCTGGTCGTTTCCTCGGGGGGTACATCCTCCAGCACCCCCAACAGGCAGCATACATGGTCGACCAGGACCTTAGTCTGAAAAGCAGAGTTAATTGTCTCCACCACTCCACTACAATATCTGTGCAATTTCGGGCATCGCCACAGGAGATGTATTAGGTCCCCCTCATGCTGCTGGCATCGGCAGCACAATGGGTCCGCCCGCCTACCCATCCTGTGCAGTCTCACCGGAGTATAATGCACCCTCAGCAATATGTACAATTGTGAAACCTTTTGTGCGACATTTAGGGAACATGTAGTTAAGGATTGAAGGGCCTCCTCCCACTGGTCACCCGTAACCTGGCCAAGGTCCCGCTGCCAAGCGGAAAACGCCTCACACGGGTATGCATCCAGTTGTTCAGATAGTAGCATCTGATAGCACTGGGAACTAATTGCTTTGGTCTCAGAAGTCGAACGCAGCAAGTGGAATACCGGAGTGGGTGACAATGTCCACTCCTCTGCATTCCCCTGTGCCACAACCGCGTGCCTAAGCTGAATATATGAGAGCCACATACACCCCGGTATATCAAACCGAGCCTGCAGTTGGGGGAACGTTAGAAGCCTGCCATTGTGAAAAATCTGAGACAACATAGTTATCCCATGTGTTTTCCAGCGAGATCCCTGCTGCAATTTAGCCAACTCAATGTAGGAGAAGTTATTCGATATTGGACTATGTTCAGTGAACCCCCTCACCCCCTGAAGCTGCCTACCCTTGTTCCAAATTTTTTGGGTTAGCGTCAATGTCGGGTTTTGTTTATTGGACTTGAGAAACATTTGTGCCTCCAGGCCCAGGGGAATGGTCTCAGCTCCAGAAGCAAACAGCATCAGCCGTGCCGCCGATCCCACTGGGTCCCGAGCCATGGAGCCCACCAAATGCTGTAGCTGGGCAGCGATGTAGTATACCCAAGGGTTGGGGACCGCCAACCCTCCGTTATCTTTAGCCCGCTGGAGCTGCTCCAGCCTGATCCTGGGGGTCCTCCTATTCCACAGCAACTTTCTGAACAGGGTATTCACCATTTTGAAAACCTTCAAGTGTATAACCACCGGGGAGTTGTGCAGGAAGTACAGCAACTGAGGCATTAATATCATTTTGATTAGATTTTAGGGGGGCCGGATTGTGGTCAGTGGGAATAAAAAATAAATGAAAGTTATAGTGCCGGTAGTCAGTAGGTGGAATAGTGCCCCATAAAAGGTATTAGTTATAGGAATAGTGCCCCATTGTTGGTGTCATAGGGAGGAAAAATACACCATCATTAGTGTCAGTGGGAGGAATAGTGTCCCATCATTTGTGTCAGTGGGAGAAATAGTGTCCCATCATTAGTGTCAGTGGGAGAAATAGTGTCCCATCATTTGTGTCAGTGGGAGAAATGGTGCCCCATCATTGGTATCAGTGGGAGGAATAGTGTCCCATCATTTGTGTCAGTGGGAGAAATAGTGTCCCATCATTTGTGTCAGTGGGAGGAATAGTGTCCCATCATTGGTATCAGTGGGAGGAATAGTGTGCCATCATTGGTATCAGTGGGAGGAATAGTGTCCCATCATTGGTATCAGTGGGAGGAATAGTGTCCCATCATTGGTATCAGTGGGAGGAATAGTGTCCCATCATTGGTGTCAGTGGGAGGAATAGTGTCCCATCATTGGTATCAGTGGGAGGAATAGTGTCCCATCATTGGTGTCAGTGGGAGGAATAGTACTGCATCATTGGTATCAGTGGGAGGAAAAGTGCCTCATTGCCCGTATCATTGGGAGGAATAGCGCTTCATCTCTGTAGGTGCCCCATAAAAGGTATTAGTTATAGGAATAGTGCCCCATTGTTGGTGTCATAGGGAGGAAAAATACACCATCATTAGTGTCAGTGGGAGGAATAGTGTCCCATCATTGGTATCAGTGGGAGGAATAGTGTCCCATCATTGGTGTCAGTGGGAGGAATAGTGTCCCATCATTGGTGTCAGTGGGAGGAATAGTACTGCATCATTGGTATCAGTGGGAGGAAAAGTGCCTCATCGCCCGTATCATTGGGAGGAATAGTGCTTCATCTCTGTAGGTGCCCCATAAAAGGTATTAGTTATAGGAATAGTGCCCCATTGTTGGTGTCATAGGGAGGAAAAATACACCATCATTAGTGCCAGTGGGAGGAATAGTTTCCCATCATTGGTATCAGTGGGAGCAATAGTGTCCCATCATTTGTGTCAGTGGGAGAAATAGTGTCCCATCATTTGTGTCAGTGGGAGAAATAGTGTCCCATCATTTGTGTCAGTGGGAGAAATAGTGTCCCATCATTGGTATCAGTGGGAGGAATAGTGTCCCATCATTTGTGTCAGTGGGAGAAATAGTGTCCCATCATTTGTGTCAGTGGGAGGAATAGTGTCCCATCATTGGTATCAGTGGGAGGAATAGTGTCCCATCATTGGTATCAGTGGGAGGAATAGTGCCCCATCATTGGTACCAGTGGGAGGAATAGTGTCCCATCATTGGTGTCAGTGGGAGGAATAGTGTCCCATCATTGGTGTCAGTGGGAGGAATAGTACTGCATCATTGGTATCAGTGGGAGGAAAAGTGCCTCATCGCCCGTATCATTGGGAGGAATAGCGCTTCATCTCTGTAGGAGGAATTCCCAAGGGCCGGATAAAGGCATGCAAAGGTCTGCATCTGGCCCTGGGGGCCGCAGTTTGGAGACCACTGCTTTAGGGGAAGGTTCCAGCTTGTCAAGATTTTTTTTTATGTTATTTTAAGTTATTTCCCTATCCACATTTATTTTCAGAGTACCGTATTTATCGGCGTATTAAAATAAGGGGAAAATCGTGGGTGCGCGATATACGCCGATACCCGCTTCCCGCGCTCAGTTTGAAGTGAGCCGCCGACATATACCGAGTGCAGTACACTCGGGTACATTCGGCTAGGCTCAGCTTCGCTCGTGCTCACGCATAAACGTCACAGAGCGTGAGCACGAGCGAAGCCGAGCCTTGCCGAATGTACCCGAGTGTTGGTGGTGGTGGTGGCGCTGGTGCCACAACACTGTAAGTTCTCACAGTTACTCTTGGTGGGCGCAGGAATGGGCCCTGCTGTGAAATATTAGATCAAGAATTGTAATTACATGCCCCTGTTGAACAGGGGCAGAAAAATTGGGCCTTAGGCACTGGTGCTGGTGTCACAACACTGCAACCCCTCACAGATACTCTAGTTCAGGGGTGTCCAAAGTTTTTTCATTGAGGGCCAGATTTGATGAAGTGAACATGCGCGAGGGCTGACCATTTTGCCTGACATTCCGTGAACCATTAAAATTAGGTCTAAGTGTGTTAATTCGAGCAACTAATATACTGCCCAACGAGAAATCTCCCGCCGTTGTGGCTGTATGTAGTGAAGAGATGAGCTCAGGCGTGTTATTTGGATATACCGTATTTATCGGTGTATAACACGCACCTTCACTTTAAAAAAAATCTTACATTTTAAATAAAGAACTGTAAATCAAAATAAGGGTCACTGCCCATCAATACAGCCTCACAAGTGCCATAAATACAGCACCCCCCTTGCCATGAATACAGCACCCCCTTGCCATGAATACAGCACCCCCCTTGCCATGAATACAGCACCCCCCTTGCCATGAATACAGCACCCCCCTTGCCATGAATGCAGCTCCCCTTGCCATGAATAATGCACCCCCCTTGCCATTAATACAGCACCCCCCCTTGCCATGAATACAGCACCCCCCTTGCCATGAATACAGCTCCCCCTTGCCATGAATGCAGCTCCCCTTGCCATGAATGCAGCTCCCCCTTGCCATGAATGCAGCACCCCCCTTGCCATGAATGCAGACTCACTATTGCAGCCTGATTCATCGACATCTACAGCCTTGGAGGGGGCGGGACGAGCGCTGACAAACATACAGGAGAATTTCCTGTTTTATCGGCTGCCTCTTTAATCAAAAGTCTTGCCTTCTGTGATGGACAGAAAAGTCATCCAATGGCAGTGCAGGAGACGGGACTTCCTGTCGCTGTGTAAACAGGAAATACACCTGTATGCACGGCGCTCGTCCCACCTCCTCCAAGGCAGCCAGCATGTATTTCTTATATGGCCCCCGGCGCTTGGGAATTTGTTGGGGGGCATAAAAGACATACATGTCAAAATGACCAGGCGGCCATCCGAAACCGGAAAACGGGCCGCGATTGGCCCGCGGGCCAGACTTTGTCCAAGTCTCGACTCTGCTGCTTCCACCTGTCGCCCTGGGGTGGGATAGCACCCCAGTAACAACAGAATGAGCCCACAGCACAGCCAAGCTGAAACAGAGACCCTATTTGAACATTGTAATTTGTATCAGAGTCATTAGTACTCTGATCGCCCTCTAGATTTCAATAGCACCGGTACTTGGAAGTAACCAGGCGCTACACTTAGATAGAGAACATGTTCTCTATTTTTCCGACAGAAAAAATTCCTATTGGAAAATCCACTCGCCTATATGGAATCCCAATGCACTAAAAACCATGCATGCTCGGAATTTAAGTCGACACATGCTCGGAAGCATTGAACTTAATTTTTCTCGGCTCGTCGTAGTGTTGTACGTCACCACGCTCTTGACAGTCGGAATTTGGTGTGACCGTGTGTATGCAAGATAGCTTGAACAGAATTTCATTGGAAAAACATCCGAGTTTATTTCGAGTTTATTTCGACTGAATGTGTGTACACGGCATTAGAGAAAATCACCACCCTGGTTCAGCCACCGGACACATGTTTATCAGAATCCTCAGAATGATGCAGGTGTGTGTGACCAACTTTGTAAACTACATTAACCACTTAACGCCCGGCGCATGTATATGTACGTCCACAGAATGGCACATACAGGCAGATGGGCGTACATGTACGTCCCTGCCTTCTTGCGGGTCGGGGGTCCGATCGGGACCCCCCGCTACATGCGGCGGGCGTCTTACCTCCGGGAGCGATCCGTGATGAGGGGGCGGCTGTTCGTTTTTGTCTGCCCCCTCATGATCGCTCCCAGCCAATCCGGCATCCCCCCGCCCTGCACTTCCTCTGCCTGTGTAATGTAAACACTGGCAGAGGAAGTGATGTCAGCTCTCCTCTCGGCGGTATTTTCACTACGACGAGAGGAGAGAAGACATCACAGTAAGTCGCACCAACAGCACACTGACACCAGTACACATAGGCACACTTAACCCCTTCCGATCACCCCCCCCCCCAGCCCCCTGTCACAGTGTCACTGATTGATCACTGCATTTAGTGTTAGTGTGACAGGCAGTTAGTGTTAGGTCCAGGTTAGCCCCGTACCCCCCCTAATAAAGGTTAAACCCCTTGATCACCGCCCTAGTTAACCCTTTCACCCCCTATTGCCAGTGTCACTAAGCGATCGGTTTTCTGATCGCTGTATTAGTGTCACTGTTGCCGCTAGGTAGCTGATTTTTTTTATATTGCGTTTTTTTTACTAAAGACATGTGGCTGAATACAGTTTGGCCTAAATGTTTGACTAAAATTTTGTTTATTCGATTTTTCTAATAACAAAAAGTAAAATATATTGAATTTTTTTCAAAAATGTCGCGCTATTTTTGTTTATAGCGCAAAAAATAAAAATCTCAGAGGCAATCAAATACCATCAAAAGAAAGCTCTATTTGTGGGAAGAAAAGGACGCAAATTTTGTTTGGAAGCCACGTCGTCCGACCGCGCAATTGTCTGTTAAAGTGACGCAGTGCCGAATTGTAAAAACGCCTTTGGGCATTTAGCAGCATATTGGTCCGGGGCTTAAGTGGTTAAGAAGCTAAGGGAACCAATTACAGTTATAAAGAACAAGAAAAAAAATTGTAGCCATTATGGTCAGTAAAAGCCCCATTCCTCCACACGCTATATAGTTAATGTACATTACATAAGGACCAATGATCTTAATATACTGGATGTGTTATTATTACGTCATTCAATACATTAGGACTGTAGCAACAGATTACCGGCACCTTGTAAAATAAATGTTCAATGGAACTTGCCATTTTTCACAGAGTTATTGATAAATCCCTCCATTTGGATAATTTGGAAAAAAACAAAAACATAATAAATGTTCTGGAAAATAAAAATTTTAGATTTTTTACTATATATACACGATATAATATTTGTTAAATAACTTTATGCAAAGTTTAAAAAAATGCCATATTTATGCATGTACAGTAAGATTTCTACAGTAAATCTTGTGTATGATAAAAGGCAAGCGATTTCTATATTTTCCAAGCCATTTAAAGCAGTTTAAGCCTAAAAGAAAAAAAAAAAGATAATTTTTCTTAAAGCATAGTGCTTCTGCAGTGTCATTTGTCCCTCTTTATGTTGTAAAATACCTCGTTAATCCTGCCTGTTCCTGTGCCCCCCTAGGTGTGCTGACCATGGTAACTGCTGATGCATGATATTGTGGTCAGTTTATGTGCCTCTGTCATCCCGCAGTCTCTCCCCCCCTGCCTGTCAGCTCAGTAGTCTGTGTGTGAGCCATTTCCTCCCTGCCTCTCACGTTGTCAGGCACCCATAGCTTTTTATCTATCAAAAAGTGTTTCCCAGTGCTAAACCTTTCAAATCCTAAAGGCCAATATAAAGGAATAGTAGTGCTAAAAAAAGCACTTGTGGGTTTAACCAATCTTATTTTTTTGTAAAATTCTCCTTTAAGGGGGCGTGGCAGGAGGGTGTCCTTTGCCTGCATACTTTTGCTGATAGGCGTCCCTCATTCCCATTTCAAAAAGTTGGGAGGTATGCATATGTGATGATGTAATATTTGTTCTGCAGTGAAATTGCCCAGCAGCCTTGTCGCCTTGTGCACAGGGTAGAGATGGACAAAATATAGTTTGAAATCTACTTTCAGTGTTTATCAAGGTCACCTACCGTATTTCCTTTTGGAGCCTATGAACATTAAAAACTGTGTCAGGATGGAGAGAAGAGGGGTCAGTATTTCCTCATTCTCCCTTGTAAGTAATGAACCTGGAACCGCTCAGCTCTGAGCACTTGAAGGGTTCACAGTTATCAAATTAAAGTGTAGCTCCACCCAAAAGGGGAAGCTCCACTTGTGTGCTACCCCCCTACATGGCTATATTTGTTACCTTTTGGGGGGTACCTGTTTTTGACAGGCACCAATCCCCACTTCTAGTAGACCTCGCCGCAGCGAGGGCCCTCAGAAGTTCTGTCCCCACCTCCTTTGCCCGCGCTGGGCTATTTACATAGCACAGCGCGCTTTGCATATGTGCTGGTTGTGAAGCTGCAAGGCTTCACTGCCGGTTTCCCTTACTACAAATGCTGGCGGTCGAGAGCCGATTGGAAAATTGTCTGGGGTGCTGACATTGCGGGATCCCTGGACACTTAAATATCCTGTAAATAGCTGTTGACTTTTTTTTTGAGGGGGGCTGGAGCTCCTCTTTAAAGGTAGGGAAGCATTAGGGGTCTAATAGATCTCTGATGTCGCCATAAAGACTAAAGTTAATTCACTGCTATAAGAAAACATAAAGTGAAAAAAATGAAAAATAAAATCCTGATCACTTCCCCAGAGTTGTACAATGAAAAAGCAACCGGTGGTTGGACTTTGCAGGCAACACAGACAGGAATAGTAAAAAATATAATTTTATTACAAAATTGTTACAAAAAAACAACATTAAAAGGAAACCATACAAGATGTCAGGTATGAAAAAATGTCCCCTACGTGTCTACGCGTTTCGCTGTGAGGCTTCTTCAGGACGGACAAGTGATGAAGAATAGTAGAAAAAAATATTTTTTGTGTGTGTGTTGTTCTTTATATGTGTCAGATCACCTGTGGCCAGGTGACAAATGCACCCCGATGGAGACAGGGGTGCACCGCAAGGTAGTGAACCTAATAGCAGACTGCTGCGGATGGACAGGAAACGCGAACCCAAGATTCCCCAGGGCACAGAGTCTTAAGTCCAGCAGGTGTTCACCAGAGCCTCTAGTGGTAAGGATGGCCTTTGCTGCAACTGAACCCAGGTCGCGGCCCCTGGGGTCCCCCAGGTCACGCTCCGTAGGGAGAGAGGGGAAGCAGCCACTGAGAACACAAGGGATAGTGATGGGTAAGTGAAAGGAGCATAGAGGACAGCGCTGACCCAAGAAAGGTAAGTTCCGGGTGGGGGGGGCAAACTGGCTGCATTTAATTGGGCAAACTGGCATCATTTGATGGGTTAAACTGGCAGCGCTTGATGGGTCAAACTGACATCATTTGATGGGGAAAACTGGCAGCAATCGATGAGGCAAACTGGCGGCAATTGATGGGCACAGTGGCTGCGTTTGATGGCACAGTGGCTGCGTTTGATAGCACAGTGGCGGCAATTGATGGGCACAGTGGCTGCAATTTTTTTTTTTTTCCAGTTTATTTGCGCAAACACATTTTTTTCATTTTTTTTCAACATTTAAAAATAAAATTGTTTATTTAGCAAAAAGTACAAAATGATACAAATTTTGTTTTGGTACAGTGTTGCATGACCGCGCAAATGTCATTCATCGCTGAAAGTTGAATGGGCCTGGACAGGAAGAGGGTAAAAGCACCCATTATTGAGGTGTTTAAAGCGGACCTTCAGTAATTTTTCCATCTTTCCATCTATTAAATCTCCTGCCCTTGTTGTTTTAACTTTGGATAGTAAAACATTTTTTTCTGACAGTAAATACCTTATAAAGCCCACTTCCTGTTTCTTGTCTGGTCATTAGCCTGGGCTTATGACATCATGCACAGCTCTCTCTCTCACTCTCCTGAGAGTTTGCCAGGAAGGGATGGGGGGGTGAGTCATAAGAGGGCCAATGAGAGCTGCAGGGCTGAAAAGCTGGAGGTGTGCCTCTGTGTAAATCCAGAAGGTGAACAGACAGCAGCTTCAGCTGCCCACAATTAAAATGATTGCAGCCAGACACAGTGGAGGGAGATTTCTACAGCATATTTGACAAGTACAGAATCATAGTATATATAAAATAATATGCAAAGTGGTTGGAGGGAAGCTTCAGAATGGCAAAGATGTTTTTATTACAAATTATGTGAGCAGTTTCTCTTTAAGGATGCAATATATAACATTTTTGTTTTTAATTCCACTTTATACTAGTATCTACTAAACTGTATAAAATGTGTAAGATCCCTTTCACACTGGGGCTGAGACCGCGTTTGCGGTAAAGCGCCGCTTGTTTTAGTAGCTCGTTATTTAGGCGGCGCTTTTCAGCCGCTAGCGGGCGATTTTAACCCCAAGGAAGGGATTAAAACCTCCCATGTTGCGGCGCTTCGGAAGCGCTGCTCATTCATTCCAAAGGGCAGGGCGTTTTCTGAGTGCTAACAGCGCTCCCAACCCACCCCAAAGATGCTGCTTGCAGGACTTTTCATAACGTCCCGCAAGTGCACTGCCCGAGTGCGAAAAATCACACTGAAATGAATAGGAGGCAGTTTTCAGGCACTTAGCAGAGGCTATTTCCAGCGCTAAAGCGCCCTGAAAACAGCCTCAGTGTAAAAGGGGTCTTAAAGTGGTTGTAAACCCTTTACAACCACGTTAACCTACAGGTAAGCCTAGATTAAGGCTTAGCTGTAGGTGCAGGAAATATCTCCTAAACCTCCACGATTTAGGAGATATTTACTAAAATCACGGGCGCAGGCACACTTCAGCAACGGCGATCGTGCCATTCGTAAAGAAGGCCATGCCGCGACTGACGGCTCTCACGCACGTGACATCTCCAGCCAATCACAGCGCTGGAGCCGCGATACCTGGAAGTAACCCCCTGGGAAAGATGCCTGCCACCTGAGCAGTGTACGAGGATGGCTGCGGGGGGCTTCGATCGGAGGTGAGTTTTAAATAATGAGCTAGTATGCTATGCATACTAGCTCATTATGCCTTTGTCTTACAGGTTTTTTTTGTTGTTTTTTTTTATTTCTCTTTAACCACTTCCCGTCTGGCCTATAGCAAAATGATGGCTGGGCATTGGTTCAGTTATTCTGTTATCCAGCAAGATAACAGTGGGGACACGCATCGCAGCGATCGGTGGTTGCGGTGTTTCAATCTGACACACTGATACACCGATCTCGGTATAGAGCCTCCTGAGGCTCTTTACCACGTGATCAGCCGTGTCCAATCACGGCGTAAACAGGGAGAGCCGTGGATCGGCTTTTCCTCATTTGTGTCTGACAGATGCGAGTAGAGGAGATTGGGGGTCTGTGCTGATAGATTCCGCCCAGGACCACCAGGGAAGCCGCCCAGGACTACCAGTGGGCCACCCCACTGGACCACCGGGTATGACCCCCCTAGACCACCAGAAAAATGCAAATCTGTGGCCAGGCAGCCGCCAATCAGTGCCCACCGACAATGCCTACCACTGCCAGTGCCACCAGGGATGCCTATCAGTGGCACATATCAGTGCCACCAATAAGTACCCATCTTTGCAGCCTTTCAGTGCCGTAAGTTTTGCCTATCAGTGCCCATCAGTGCCGCCAATCAATGCCCATCAGTGCTGCATATCAGTACCCATCGTCTGTGTGCGTCAGTGCCACCTCATCAGTGCCACCTTATCAGTGCCCATCAGTGAAGGAGAAAACATACTTATTTACAAAATTTTATAACAGAAACAAGCGCAAACATTTTCAAAATTTTCGGTCTTCTTTTATTTGTTTAGCAAAAAATAAAAACCGCAGAGGTGATCAATTACCACCAAAAGAAAGCTCTATTTGTGGGAACGAAATGATAAAAATTCTGTTTAGGTACAGTGTAGCATGACCGCGCAATTGTCATTTAAACAGCGACAGCGCTGAAAGCTGAAAATTGGCTTTTGGCAGGAAGGGCGTAAGTGCAATGAGCACCCAGCACAGGGCCTGAAAACCAACAATGAAAAACCTAACAGTAAGCCCGGACAAAATGATTGCCGGAACTAAGAGACACTGTATTGTTCCCCGGGAAGCTTTAATATGCTGCACAGACACCGGTTGCTAGGGAACCACTGGTCCTTTACTCCGGTCTCTGCAGACAACAGGGAGCCAGTGAGACATCATGCTGGGAGAAGAAGAGGAGCTGTCAGTGAGCATCGCACATATCGTACAGAAACTAAAGGGCAGCACGCTACATTGCCAGCTGGAGAAGGAGGCTCGGGTGAGTCACAGAGGAGGATGCATGAGGCCGAGAGACAAAGCTGGTATCACACCTCGGGCTGTCAGTGTTGGCTGCAGCGTGTCATGTCAGCCCTTGGCCGCTAGAGGTGCTCTATAGAAGCAGCACTCTCACCTGCAAGCATTAACTCTTTCACTGCTGGACCAGTTGTGCTTCTTTATTGCACACCAGCTAAAATGAGCATTATAGGCTTCAAAGTCTACCCAAATCAATCTAGATTTCCTGAAAGCAGAGGACCTGTAGAATAAAGTGATGTCAGTTGCAGTTTTTTTTTTTTTTTTTTTTTGCATAATATTTGTGGAAATGTCGAAAATAATCTTTATTTCTGGTTAAAAAAAAAAAAAAAAGCGAAAATAAATTTTAGTTCAACAATGCAATATTATTACAAATTTTGGTTATATAAAAAAAATTGCCAATTAGTCCTCATTTGTACTTGTGGCCTGGGGGGGGGGGGGGGGGGTTGTAATGATAGGAGTTTGAGCTGTTGTGTTTTTTTTTTTTTTTTTTTTTTTTTTAACCACTGTGACTGCCAAACCTTAAAGTGGAGTTCCACCCAAAAATGGAACTTCCACTTTTTGGAACACAGGTATTTGCACCCACTTCCTGGCATAGATCATCTTGGTGATCTACGCCACTTTCCGCGCCTACTCTTTATCCCCGCTGTCTTTTGGGAAACACACAGCTTCCATAACACAGCAGGGACCAGTGAAGAAGCGCAGCATGACTCGCGTATGCGCAGTAGGGAACAGTGGCGGCTGGTGCTCCATTTTCTTGGGGGGGCGCAAAAAAAACCCAGCCAAACACCCCCCCCCCCGCCAACATCACTCGCAGACAATGGCACCTGCAGACAGACAGACAGATATTCCGATAGATAATTGGATAGACAGAAAGCCATGTCTAGCCATGTCCCTCACATATGCAGCCATGCCCCTTCAGCCATGTCCCTCACATATACAGCCATGTCCCTTCAGCCATGTCCCTCACATATACAGCCATGTCCCTCACATATGCAGCCATGTCCCCTACATATGCAGCCATGTCCCCTACATATGCAGCCATGTCCCTCTAGCCATGTCCCTCACATATGCAGCCATGTCCCTCTAGCCATGTCCCTCACATATGCAGCCATGTCCCTCTAGCCATGTCCCTCACATATGCAGCCATGTCCCTTCAGCCATGTCCCTCACATATGCAGCCATGTCCCCTACATATGCAGCCATGTCCCTCTAGCCATGTCCCTCACAGATGCAGCCATGTCCCTTCAGCCATGTCCCTCACATATGCAGCCATGTCCCTTACATATGCAGCCATGTCCCTTACATAAGCAGCCATGTCCCTCACATAAGCAGCCATGTCCCCCACATATGCAGCCATGTCCCTTCAGCCATGTCCCTCTAGCCATGTCCCTCACATATGCAGCCATGTCCCTCTAGCCATGTCCCTCACATATGCAGCCATGTCCCTCACATATGTAGCCATGTCCCTTCAGCCATATCCCTCACATATGCAGCCATGTCCCTTCAGCCATGTCCCTCACATATGCAGCCATGTCCCTTCAGCCATGTCCCTCACATATGCAGCCATGTCCCTTCAGCCATGTCCCTCACATATGCAGCCATGTCCCTTCAGCCATGTCCCTCGCATATGCAGCCATGTCCCTTCAGCCATGTCCCTCTAGCCATGTCCCTCACATATGCAGCCATGTCCCTTCAGCCATGTCCCTTACATATGCAGCCATGTCCCTTTAGCCATGTCCCTCGCATATGCAGCCATGTCCCTTCAGCCATGTCCCTCAGATATGCAGCCATGTCCCTCACATATGCAGCCATGTCCCTGCAGCCATGTCCCTTCAGCCATGTCCCTCACATATGCAGCCATGTCCCTTCAGCCATGTCCCTCACATATGCAGCCATGTCCCTCACATATGCAGCCATATCCCTTCAGCCATGTCCCTCACATATGCAGCCATATCCCTTCAGCCATGTCCCTCACATATGCAGCCATGTCCCTCACATATGCAGCCATGTCCCTTCAGGGGGGAGAGGGGGAGGGGGAGGGAGAGGGAGAGAATCTGTACAGCACAGTTGCAGGACGCAGTAATCAGAGCCCTCACACACATACAGGAGATGTGTAAGGCTCTGATTGCTGTGTGAAGCACAGCATAGCACACGGCACCCTTCTCCCTCCCTCCGACATCCCGGGCATCATGGACAGGTAAGTGTCCATTTATTAAAAGTCAGCAGCTGCTGTATCTGTAGCTACTGGCTTTTACAATTTTTTTTTTTAAAGTGGGACCTCTTTTAACAGGTATCCATCCCCACTTCAGAGAGATCCCGCCGTGGTGAGATCACTCAAAAAATTCGGCCCTCCTTCTCCTGTTTCCCTTTACAGGCAATGGCGACGGCAGCTCCCGAGGGCCGATGAAAACATTGCCTGGGGTGCCGACATCGCTGGATTCCAAGATAGGTAAGTATCCTAATAGTAAAAGGCACCTACAGTATAATTAGCTGCTGACTTTTACATCATTTTTTCTGGGAGGAGGGGAGGTGGAAATCTGTTTTAAAGTGTTTCTAAAATATATTTATGTTTGTTATTTAAAAAAAAAATCATACCTGCTCTGTGTGATGGTTTTGCTCCACTTTTAAGGTCCCCTCCGCTCCTCCTTTTCATTCAGTGCCCCCATAGGAAGCCACTTCCTATAGGGGCACTAGTAATGGGCTCGCTCCTGAACCCATTGCCTGCATCCATAGACACAGATAGTGGGGCACAGCCCCACCCCGATCCCTTGTAACAGAATTTGGTTGACAGAAGAGGGAGCCAATGGCTCTGCCCTGTGAGCAGGGACAAAGCAGAGATAGAGACGCTGCTCTCATGCACAGCGTTGGATCGCAATGGGGCTCAGGTAAGTATAACGGGGGCTTTAGGGGGGAGCTGGATACAGACATATTTATTTTTTATTTTTACCTTCATGGATAGATTTTTTTAATATTTTAACCCCTTTGCGCCTAAGGGTAAAACAAATATTGTGGATATAAACCCAAAATGTATTTTTTTTTTTGCTGTCACAATGTAGACTAAAATATTTCCTATCATCTGTGCCCAGTCTTGCCACAAAGAGTTAATCCAGCTCTGCGCAATCCTCTTCTTTTTTTTGTGTGAGATAAACGGACAAATGGGAGAAAACTTTTGTCCGTTTCGCCCCCTTGCTGCAAGTGACAGGTTATTTACATATCTCATGCACTAGCCTGGAGACAGGCATTATTTTTTAATTCCCACCCCCACTCCTTTTCTGAAGTCATGTGGATGCTTTTCTGGGTTTTGACTGGATGTTAGTGATCATAGCAGAATTCAGTGTAAGTAAGTTGTAAAGGTGGGCGGGAAGTCTACTGACATCACGACTCCACCCACCAAGCTCCAGACAACAGATCCACCCACAGAATCTGCAGTTTTTCAGTTCTTCTAACAGACAGAAGGGAGACATTTGACAGGTAAGGATACATGCAGGAGGCATGTATATCCTTATAGATCAGCACTATGGCAGTAGTTTAGAAAGGATGAGAGTGGGTTTACATCCACTTTAATGCTTAGAGGAGTTGTAAAGGAAAACATTTTTTTTTTTGCTGAAATGACTGTTTACAGGGTATAGAGACATAATAGTTAACTGATTCCTTTTTAAAAATGATTAAAAATAGATAAAAATCAATCATATAATGTACCTGTAGTTTCAGTTTCGTTGTTCATCTAGTTTCATGCTTCTGTGAAGGACAGAGACACAGAGCCAATACAGGGCAGTGTTTGTTTTTAAAATGAAACTGATTGGTTCTGAGGGTTTTAGACACACAGTAATCACACCTTGATTAGAGACCACAGAGAGAAGCTCCCAGTACTTTTTTTCATAAGGAAACAGACAACCAGGAAGTGTGCAGAACAGAGAAGGATTACAGCAAAAAACGGACAATGAGGACATTAAACCAGGACTGCATTAGGGTAAAGGAAGCTATTTAACTAAAAAAACGTAATTCCTTTAGTGACCCTGCAGAATTTTGAAACTTTGACATGTGTTTGTAAAACTCTGCATATTATCACAACTACTTTGTGCATTATACCTTGTTTTTCAGGATAAATTGGGCTTTCATTTGGCAGTAAATGGTAATGGGTTTCTCCTGATTTTTTTTTATTATTTATTATCAAAAGAAGGAAAACTGGCCCAAAATGTGAGAATAAACATATTGTTACTTATGGGTAAGGTTGTGATGCTGCGCTGTGAACGCTCTAACAAATGGTCACTATAATAAAGTTCTGATGCGAGAGTGATTTTTAAAACAAACTGAGCTGTAGTGGATGCAAATAAAATCATAAACTATGACACGTATCACAATATCACAATTTAAGTAAAAGTGCAAAGCGAAACAGTTGCTCGGAGCAGCAATCATAATAATCAACACATGGTGATAATAATAACCACTAAACTAAAATGTGTAAACACACTAATAATAAGTGTATAGAGGTGCAAGTGTTGCTGGATGCAATCTGAGAACAAAGAAATATTAGAACGCATAATGGTTAATAACAAACAAATAAAACATCACATGAGTCACCCTGGGCTCTGATATCAACGTATACAACAGTCCCAATGAAATGGTGACAATCAAAAATGGTTGAATAGGTGGTATTTCCCTTCACCGTGAAACGTGAAAATAACGGCCGATGCCAGGCCAATCCACTGCAGTGACACCTTGAAGGGGTTGTAAAGGTACAATTTTTTTTTTTTCCCTAAATAGTTTCCTTTACTTTTAGTGCCGTCCTCCTTCACTTACCTCATCCTTCCATTTCGCTTTTAAATGTCCTTATTTCTTCTGAGAAATCCTCACTTCCTGTTCTTCTGTTTGTAACTCACCACCGTAATGCGAGGCTTTCTCCCTGGTGTGGAGTGTCGTGCTCGCCCTCTCCCTTGGACTACAGGAGAGTCAGGACGCCCACAAACACACAGCTCCTTTCTCTATCTGCAACGTAGAGAGCGTCCTGACTCGCCTGTGTGTCTGCATGTGCCGAAGTGATTGGCACATGCACACTGAAGCAATGGCACGTCGTACCGTTGCTTCAGTTAGATGTGCTATTGTTTCATCACATATGGCTACCCATCACATTTGGCTACCCGCTGGCGTGCGCATGCACACCGCCGCCATATGCGTTCCAATACTTTTACAAATGTGATGTGTAGCCGAATGTGACAATGAATTTAGCTGAAAGGATTTTTGTGAACGTTTTCGTAATTGCTTTTCGATGAGAATTTAGCATTTGTAAAAGTGTTGGAATGCATTTTGCGGCGTTGCACATGTGCACTCCAGTGGGTAGCCAAATGTGATGGGTCGCCATATGTGACGAAACACTGTTACTGGTGAGAGTGATGTCATCGCGGCTCCGGACGATCACAGCGCTGGAGCCGTGATACCTGGAAGTAGATTCCAGGTGAGATGTCCATGGCTGGAGGGGGGGTCGAGGACGGCTGCGAGGGCTTCGTTCTAAATAATACATAATGAGCTAGTATACTATGCATACTAGATCATTATGCCTTTGTCTTGCATTTATTTTTATTTTTTTAGGCCGGATTCACACCTATGCGAATTGGTTGCGGCTTAAACTGCATCTAATACGCAGAACATTTCTAAATACATTGGCCCAGATTCAGAGAGAATTGGATTCTCGTAGCGTATCAGAAATACACTAAGCCGCCGTTTTTTACCTGGCTCTACGTGGAATCCAGGTAGATTTTGTCCAGTAAACGACGGCGGCGTAGTGTATTTCTCCCGTCGCAATCCATCTATGCGAGTAGGGGGCGTGAAGGATTTAAAATAGCGCGTTCCCGCGGCGATCGAACTGCGCATGCGCTCCTTCGCAAATTTTCCCGCCGTGCATTGCGCGAAATCACGTCGTTACGTCATTCGTTGTTTGAGTAGCGTCGTTTACGGACATTTCTATTCCCGAACGAGTACGTAAAAAAATAAATAAATTAAAATCGACGCGGGAACGACGGCCATACTTAACATGTTTACGCACCGTTAGACCAGCAAAAAGCTGGTCTAACAGTACGTAAAAAAAAAAACAGACGTAAGCGATTGCGAAGACCGCTCGTATCTTCGTGGATCGCCGTAAAAACACATTTGCATATCCCCGACGCATCAAAACGACGCGAACTCCTCCCAGCGGCCGCAAATATATCGCAGCGTAGATCCGAAGGTTTACGAAGACGTAAGCCTCTCGGATCGAAGCCCGAAGTCGCCATATCAGAGTTTGAGAGGAACAGTGAAAAAGCGCGCGAAATAGAAAATTAACTCCTGTCTAACCACATTGACAGGCGTAATCGCTCTGTGAATCTGGGCCATTGTTTTCAATGAGGCTAGTTCACATATGTGCGATGCATTCGCAGTGCAGAAAAAACGTGTGCGTATTTTATGCCTTGCGGTGCGGCTCAGGTGCAAATTCAGTCCCATTATCTTCTATGGGTACGCAGCTGATTTGCAGATGTGTTCAGTTCTCTTCAGGAATTTCTCTCATTCAGCTCAATACACTTCTCCCCCACTCTCCTCTCACCCGGAACTTCTCCCAGGTCTCCAAATTCGCAGCTAAAACGCAATGGATCTGCTGAACACTTCCCTTATCTATCTGCAGAGATTACAGAGCTGAAATTCGCACCACACAAGTGTGATTCCGGCCTTAGGGTTTACAACCACTTTAAGTGTGTCCTAGGGAGTGATTCTAACTTTGGGGGGGTTGAGTTACGAGTGACACGAACAGGGAAATTCTTTGTTTTACATAGACATCTCCCCCGTTCTGCAGCTCTGTGACATGAGCGCGGGACACCGGCGGATGTCGAGTCCAGGGGTCCTGCGGGTACGGTCAAGGAGCTTGTGGCAGGGGCGCCTTCTACGGTGGCAAATTCAAAGGGACATACAGGTATGTTCCCTTTGTGCAGCCGTGTCATTCTGCCAATGTAAATCTACAGGCGGTGGTCGGCAAGTGGTAAAAGTGGGAATTCAGATGAAGCCCCCCCCCCTCTGATGTAGCCCCCCCGTCTGATGTAGCTGCCAGTAATTGCTCTGCAGGCCAATCCACATTATAGCTTGTTCTGCTACTGCAGTAGGGCGTATTTACGACAGTAAAATTGGTACATCTTGTCAACAATGTGTTATAAATAATGGATAAGCCTTAAACCTTGACCATCTCAACTTGGCTAGAATGTCTCAGTTATTTCCAGAGAAATGCTTTGAAAGTCTAAGGCCGCGTACACACGACCCAGAACCTCGACGGGCAGAACACATCGTTCCGCCCGTCGAGGTTCTCTCCCGGCCGTCGAATTCGGCGACCCGCCCGTCGGGAATGGCAACCAGCCATTCTTCCAGGCGGGCCGTCGAGAAAATAGAGAGCGTGCTCTCTTTTTCGGCTCGACGAGCTTCCCGACGGGAAGCTCGCTGAGACCGTACACACGGCCGAGGTCCTCGCTGGAATGTGCATTCC